>PVJA010047528.1:0-14564 GCA_004027025.1 Myocastor coypus
AAAAAAAAAAAAAAAAAAAAACAGGGTATAAGGCTGAGGCAGGAAGATCAGAGTGAGTTTGAGACCAGCCTGGGCTACAAAAGTGAGCTCAAGGCCAGCCTGAACTGCACAGCAAGAGACCCTGTCTTAAACACACACACACACACACACACACACACACAAAACCAGGGTATCAACAATAAGCGTGGCACTGCTACGTACACCTGTATTCCCAGTTATTCTGGAAACAAATTTCATGCTTTTTGTCTATCTGGTTTTTCTTTTGGTCCCAGGAATTGAACTCAAGACCTTATGCTTGCCAAGCAGGTGCTTATGCCACTGAGCTATAACCCTAGCCCCTCTCAGCTATTCTGGAGGCTGAGGCTAGAAGATTTCAAGTCCCAGCCCAGCCTGGGCAACTTAGCCAGCCCCCATAAGCTGTGGAACTGGAGGTGTAAGTCAGTGGTAGAGCATTTGCTGGGCAGGTACAAGGTCCTGGGTTTAATAATGGGGGTGGGTAGATGGGGCCTTGGATTTAGATAGCCAGGATTCTAATCCCTGTCCTAGAGACTGGGGGTCCTGTGCATGTTATTCAGCCTTTTCGTGCCTCAGTTTCCTCCTCAGTCACACAGGAGTTTAACATCTCAGGTTTTCAAGGACTTCTTGGAAGGTTCCATGCACTCATGGACAGATGCCTGGAGCCACAAACAACTCCTCGAAGACAGTGGGGCACCTTTGCACCCTGAGAGCCCCAGGGCAGCTTGAGCCTGCCCTTCCCAGGCCTCCTGCTCACCTGGGTCCGCAGGTGCTGCTGTTCCCGCTCAAGCTTCTCCTGGTGCAGCAGCCGCACTTGTTCCTGCTGCTGCTGCAGCTGCACCTGCTGTGCAATCACCTTGAGCTTTTCCGGGTACATGTGGGCCTCCAGGGACCGCACCTGCGGGTGGAGCAGCTCAGTCAGTGCTCAGGGGCGGGACTGGAGCACACCTGCTCCACCAGCCTCACAGCAGGCCACTCACCAAAACCTCCGACCCCAGGACACAGCACAGTGTTCCCAAAACCTAAGGTGCTACCCTGAGAAACCCCCTGGGGCAGAGACTAAGTTCTTTACTGGAATGACCTGGACCTCCCTCCCACCTCCAGGTCTCTGTCTATGCTCTGCTCTGACTGAAACACCCTTTTCCCTTCTTTGCCTGGTTAACTACTTTCCCAGTAGAACTCATGGGGTACCCATGGGGAATCAGGTCAGACCAGACCTTCAGTTGCATAAATTTTATCTCAGTTGCTTTTTGTGGTGTGTGTCCATTTGTATGTGTGCTGGGAATTGAACCCAAGGCCTTACATGCTAAGCACACACTCTGCCACTAGCTTGTACCATAGGTGCTGGGTTACATTTTTATATCTGAGAGCCTTTGACTAATTCCCTCACCCTCAAGCATATGGTAACCTCTGAGGGCAATTAGATCTCTGCTCCTACATTTGGCACAGAGCAAGGGCTTCTGTAAATACCAGCTAACTGGAAAGCACACATGCTGAAGAGACCCCAGAAGCACCCCCCACTCCTGGCAACCTGCAGAAGCCCCACGGGGCATCCCACCTGCTCCTCCAGCATCATGCGTACAGAGCGCTCCTTATCCAGCTGCTGTCGCAGCTCGATCATCTCCCGCCGCAGGTCCTCAGCTTTTTCATCCTCCCAGATATCTGGTGACCCAATCCCCTCATCCTTGTCCTCTGCCCGCCGCCGCTTTGGAGAAGAGCCACTCAGCTCCTGGGAACCCCAAAGGATAGATGAGTATGTGAAGCAAGCCCTCCATACCACTACTACTACCATGGTGGTCAAGAAGCTCCACATCAGCCCCCCAAAGTTACCCAACAGAGGTGGACCTTGTCTGGGGAGCTCATTTTCCAGATCCAACAAAGTGGCTCAGTGTCAGGAGGAGAATTAGAAAGGACTGGCTTTCCAAGGCAGTTGCATAGCTCCTTCCCTTTGATGAAAGGGGAAACTAAGGCCCAACCAGGAAGGCAAGTGTGTCAAGTAGGCTGCTCAGAAGACAAGATGGGACCGACAGTCACCTATGTCCCAGGTCAGTAGCTGGGTCCAGGCATCCCATGCTGGGGACAGGGAATAAGGAGAAGGGCAGGGCAGGGCACTGAGATGATGCCTCCTAGGATACCTGGATGAAGCGCTTGAGCTGCGTGTTTTGCTGCAGGAGCCTGGTCTTCTCCTGCTCCAGGGAGAAAATGTACTCTGCTGTCTGCTGGAGAATGGCTGCCTGGAAGCAAGAGGGACCAGGGTCAGGCTGGTGGTAGCTAACAAGCCTCTCTTCCCCTACCACAGCTAGCCACCTCCTCCAGGAAGTTCCCACCCC
This sequence comes from Myocastor coypus, assembly GCA_004027025.1. Classification (NCBI taxonomy): domain Eukaryota; kingdom Metazoa; phylum Chordata; class Mammalia; order Rodentia; family Myocastoridae; genus Myocastor; species Myocastor coypus. Next base: position 2,346 of record PVJA010047528.1, read on the forward strand.
CTGCCCACCTTGCTGAGCTTCTCTCCATCTGTGTGAGGAATAAGGGTCTTGAGGGACTGGAAGCCCGCGTTGATGCTCTGCATACGCCTCCGCTCGTTGCTGTTGGCAATCTCCCGCCGAATCCTCCGCTCCTGGTCCCGCTGGGTCTCAGGGGTCAGTGGGATGTTGGCAAGGCTGCACAGGCAGACAGGAACCTAAGACTAGATGCCCTCCCAGCTTTGCCCCAATAGATCTATCTTTTTCATTTGTCTTTTGACTTTTTCGAGTGAGGTCTTTAACCCACTAGCTAACTCACTAGGTGGCCTCAAACTTGCAGCAGTCTTCCTGCTGCCATCTCCCAAGTGCTGGGATTAAGGCCCATCTTCATAATTCATCTCTAGGGCCCCAGGTGTAACCTGCATCCCTCTCCTGCTGCAAAGAACACCAGGTCAGACTAATGCTAGCAATTCAGGCAGATAACCCCTGAAGCTGATGCAGGGGCACTAATACCCAAGCAGACCGAACTAACCGGCTGCTGGCAAGGATAAGCTGCTCAGGGAGACTCAGCAGCCTGGGTGGCCAATCTCTCTATCTCATGCAGGTAGTTCTTGAGTGACAGTCAAGAGGCACCTAGTCTTCGGATGCTTCTGAGCCCCTTGACGACCTCACCACATCCAAAGTCTCAGACCTTGCCACCCCAGGACTGAGGAGTCATCCTTCCTCTGTGCCCATCACTACAGCCAAACCTCCAGCAGAGCCATAGCTCCTACCTCTATCCCCCTGAGCTATAATTTCACAGAAGACAAGACAGATACCACTCACTCCAGAGAGGACAGTAGGTGAACAACCACTGGGGACAGACCCCCACCAAGCCCAGCCACTTTAAGAGGCAGACCAGCTCTGTGCCAGGAAGTGAGGTCCCGGGCATGCTGTGGGCAATGGGATTACACAGTGCGGGTGCAGCAGTAGTAGGGTGAGAGATGAAGCAGCCAGGGAAGGGGAGAGGCTATGGGCCAAGATGCAAGACAGCAGCAAAGCCTGCAGGCCCAACACCACTGCTCCCGAGGGGTGGGCCTGTGTGTGGCCTGAAGGAGCAGACTACCCATCTCAGCCCTCCCCTGCAACTTCCCCCGCCCCTGGCCTGATGGCTTCCAGATGCTGAGCTCCCAGCAGAGCTGCCAGCCCCACCCAAAGCCACAGCCCTGGCCTCTTCCTGAGGGGCCCTCCCCGGGTGACCTGTTCCAAGCCTGAGCCAAGAAAGCTTAGGCCCTAAGTCTGGGGAAATTGGAACCAGCCTTGGGAGCTCTCATCCCATTGATGGGGATCCAGGTTCGAGGAGGTACCAGGGTCTGACTCCTTTGCTTTGACTTGACCCTGTTCCTATCCTCAGGGAAAAAGAGCTACACAACAGCCCAAGAGGGAAACACATCTGCAACAGCTGGAAACAGCCCTGGCTTGACCTGCGCTACCCAGCCTGCCCTATTCATCCATCCACCCATCCATCCATCCATCCATCCATCCATCCTATTTCAGCTCCCTGTGGGACCCTAGACACATCCTTGTCCCCTCCTAGACCTCAGCTTTCTCTTTCAACAGAGAGGGTAGCTAGCTGGGACTGAATACTGCATTAACCACTCCAGGAGGTCTGGAGGCCAATCAGCACAGACCCATGCCATCTCCTCACCCCTCACCCCTCGCACACACATTCCCTCAACCTGCTTCATCAAGCCAAAATCCCTCTTCCCAGCTTAGAGTCTGGAAGGCCCAGGGCCCCAACCAACCCAGGGCCTCCCTGACCTCTCCACCAGGGTTTAAGACCCTCACAAGGCTGTGAACATTAGTGCTGGGAAGAAGCCCCAGGTCCCCCTCACATACTTCACAAATGAGGTTGCCCTTTACGTAGTGCTCAGAGTAGGGACAGAATGGTTTGGGGATCAGATAGCTAGATGTCTAACTCCCCACTTCAGGCCAGATACCTCTCTTTGGTTTCCCTACCCCCACACTGGGTATGATAAGCTGTCAAAAAGAGGAAAGGGCCAAGTTAGGCAGAAGCTGCCACTGTCTACCCTCAGACCACATCTTCTCAGAGTGGCCAATTGGGCAACAGGAACAGGGACTGTTATGCAGTAGGTGGCCTACCAACAGGGATCTTTGGAGACAAAAAGAGCTGAGCTTTGGAGACAGTTTGCTCAGCATGGTGGCACACACCTTAATCCCAGAACAGGAAGACTGCTGTGAGTTCAAGGCCAGGCTGAACTATACAATGGGACCCTGTCTCTAGAAAGAGAAAAACAAGAAGAGGTACCACATGGAGCCACCTGGTAAATACAATCTGTTTGGAAGCAACCCCTACACCGTATCCTCATTTCTCCTGGTGATGCCCAAGGACTGAGCTAACCCCAGAGCTGGCTCAATAAAAGAGTCCTGGGCCCATTCTTGAGTTACTCTGAGAGACAGCCTGTCTGGAAGGCCTAGCAATAAAGGAGTAAATTGTCATTTGCTTATAGTCTTGAAGACAAGTGTGCTGATACACACCTGTCTCAGTACTCTGGCCAAGACAGAAGGATCACAGGTTTGAGGACCTTCTGGCCAACCTAGAGAGCCCCATTTCAAAATAAAAAGCAGGGGCCCAGCGGGATGGCTCAGTGGTCTACAGCGCCTGCTAGGGAAAGCTTGGGCGGCTTCAGGGACTGCAGCGGTTCGATCCCCGGCACCACATGCTGCGCCAGCCCTGCCTTCGGCGCGGGCTGAGCCGGCCATAAAAATGAGTGAATAAACAAACAAAGGTTCTGAAACAAGGAAATAAATAAATTTAAAAAAAAATAAAAAAATAAAAAATAAAAAGCAAAAAGGGCTGGGGAAGTAATTTGTGGCAAAGAGTTTGCCTAGCATGAGCAAGACCTTGGGTTTAAGTCCTAGTACACACACAGGCACACACACATCCTGAATTCTTTGTAGGATATGCTAAAGACTCACTATGTTAAGATTTTTTCACTTAATTTTATCAAAATCTTCCTTTGAGTAAGGTGGCCTGATGATTCCCATGTAAAGGGGATGCAAAGGTTCAGGACGGGACCAATTATAGTGAACAATAAAGTTGGGGCCTGGAGCAAATGTCAGGGGACAGGAAGGTAAAGTGGGCTTTATAGGGTCCCACAGATTGATAGGTGACAGGTATCCCTGAATAGGACCACGCAAAGCTATCACTGACAGCAACATCCTAGCACCGTTAACTCTTTTTCCTAGTCACAGACTTCTTATAAACCCACAGTTCCCACAAAAGCGCAAAGGAATGGCTACAGCAATGTGCCTGGTGATGTGTACACCACCAAGCACCCGATAGGACACTGCCAGCTACCACAGACAACCAGCGGCTATTGGGACTGACAGCTCAAAACAGAAGGGGCTGCTCAACAGACGGGATGTGGCTACTGGAACAGAGCCTCTGCACTGAGGCCCTCCAAACTACAGTGAGAGAAAAGGGCCACAAGTGATGGCCTACTAGAGCAGGGTTCAGCTGGATACACCCTCCTGGGGTTCCCTGCCCAAGTCCCCTCAATTCATCAGTCCCCAGGGAGCTGATCCTCAGTCTCTCCCTTACACACTAACTGGGAAGCCCCAAGGACAACGCAGCTCCAGGCTCAAAATCTCCACCCCCCAAAATTCCTAAAGAGGACTAGTAAGGGAGAGGAGCCTATGTCAGCTCCTCTGTACCTCAAAGCCAAGAGCATGGCTCATCCAGATGTTCCATCTTGCCACTTCCTCTCCAAACTCATCAGCCTAACTGCTGCCTTCCAGAACCAGCTGCCGCTTAACCTAGTAGTTAAGACTTAACTAAGAAGAGATTCACCCCCAAAGCTACAGCTCCTCATATGGACTGGATTTGTCATCAAGACTTATTATCTGAACTTATTATCTGGAAATACGCACTGATACAGACTGCATACTAACCTGGGGTTCTGATTGGTGGAGTCTAGGCTGACCAAGAATTATGATTGGTAGAATACCAATCACTGCTGACCAACCCAAGGTTTCTATTTATGAAGAGTATGAGTTAAATAAAGGGCATTTCCAGGTGACACTGCAGTGCACAAAGAGGATTTTTCTGCAAAGGCCTGAAAGTTCCTTGTAACTCTTGCCAGGTTTTACAGAAGTAAACTGTTACTGCATGGTAACTGCCATCCCTTTCCCCAATGCACCCCCTCAATCTAGGAAGAATGCCAACATCCCAATCAGAAACTACAGGGCATGGAACATGCTCTTTACACCCAATCCCTCAGGGGTACCTGCCCAGCCCCAGGCCAAGTATCTCCCAACCTCCTCCACCCTCCTGCCCAGCTCCAGCCTCCAAATGGCTCCCAAGAAGTCTCACTGCACACTCTCTGAGCTCATATAGAGCATCACATTGGGCTAAGTCCACCTGAGACTTCTCCCATACTTGAAAAGGAAGACGACCTTACCACTCTGGGCATTGAGGCACTCACCATTCTTCACTGTCTCCACCCACATGTACATCCCTCCTCTCCAACCTCCTGTGGTCAGCTACCACCCTCCACTTCATTCCAGAACACACCAAGCCACACTGGCCCCCTCAGAGACATCAGCCCTCTACCCACCCCATGGCTCCTGCAGCCCACAGGGATGCTGCTCTGGGTGCAAATGCCAACTTCAGCTTTTCTACTTGTTATGTGTAAAAATCGAAGTTGAGCCATTCCCCCACATGTAAAAAATTTAGAAATATTGCCTTACCTCTCAGGTTCATGGTAAAGCTTAAAGAGCACTGAGAGAGGAAATAAATACAAGACAATAGGTCCAAGCATGTTGAGGCACACCTGTAATCCCAACACTCATGAGGCTAAATAAGAGGATCAATGTGTGTTCAAGGCAGCCTAGACCACAAAGTGAGTTCAAGACTTAAAAAGATGTAAAAAAAGGGGATCCCTGAATGTGTGGGGTGGTCCCAGAGCACACTGAGACTGAAACTGAGACTAAAACTGAGACTGAGACTGAGACTGAGACTGAGACTGAGACTGAGACTGAGACTGGGTGTGGTGGTGCAACTGTAATCCCAGCACTTGAGAAGCTGAACACAGGAGGATCACTACACATCCAATCTACGTAGTGAGACCCTGTACAGCCTGTAGATTCTGTCCTAAATTCATTAAAAAAAAACCAAAAAAACAGGAGGATCACTATAATCCAATCTGTAGAGTGGGTCTCTGTATTAAACACATTTTAAAAAAAAAAAATTAGAAATTTTTAAAACAGAAGATGACGACAAGAGGATGCCCTGTTTTTGTACCCAGCAATCCAGGACACTATGGTTCTTGGGGCTGACATGATCCTTTGGTACCAAGAGCTACTGAGTTGCTGAGGCCAGAGATCATAAGGTTTTTTGTTTTTTAATGTGTAAACTTTATTTGTTTTTGTTTTTGTTTTTTTATTATGGCCGGCTCAGCCTGCCCTGGAGGCGGGGCTGGCACAGCATGTGGTGCTGGGGATTGAACCAGTCCCTGTCGCTGCCTAAGCTTTCCTAAGCAGGCGCTTTAGACCACTGAGCCATCCCACCAGCCCCTCATAAAGTTTTGTTACCTGCTAAATCTTCAGTGTTGTCATCAAGCTAGTGCTTCATAAATGGACTGAAGACCAATCAAACACACAAAACCCCCTAACATTCCATCTTTTTAAAATTCGGAGTCAAGCTAAGGAGATGCCCAGTGGTACAAGTGCCTGCCCAACAAGTCCAAAGTCCTGAGTTTGATCCCCAGGACCACAAAAGCAAAAAATAAATAGAATTCTGAAACAGTCTCCCCCATGGTGAATGTAATCAGTATGTACCAAACACGAGTTTAAAAATAAAACTTTTTGGGCTGGCAGGATGGCTTAGTGGTCTAAAGCTCCTGCTTAGGAAAGCTTAGGCGGCAGCAGGGACTGTGGTTCAATCCTCAGCACCACATGCTGTGCCAGCCCTGCCCCCAGGGCAGGCTGAGCCAGCCATAATAATAAAAAAATTTTTAAAAAAGATTCCATCATTTAAGGGGCTGGGGAGATAGCTCCGAGGCACAAGTGCCTGCTGGGCAAGTGCAAGGTCGTGAGTTCGAACCCTGGTCCCACAAAAAAAAAAAAAAGATTCCATCATTTAAAATAAAATAAAATAAACAAAACTTTTTAAAAGACCAATTGTTAAAAATAAAATTGGGGCTCGCAAGACAGCTCAGTGGTCTTAAGTACCTGCTTAGGCAAGCTTAGGCAGGCACAGGGGACCTGGGCTCAATCCCCGGCACCCAGCTAGCCAAAATAAATATTTAAAATAATAATAATAAGATAAAATTGAGATAGGGTCTAGCCAAGTTGCTCAGTCTAGCATTGAACTTGTGATTCTCCTGCCTCAGCCTCCCATGTAGCTGGGGTTACAGTAACATGCAACTTCAAGCAGCTTTCTTAAAGGAATTTTCTTTAGAGTTTACAGGAATAGAGATGAACAGGGTCCTGGTTTTTAAGAGCCTGAGGGTTAAAGTAACAGCTTCCAGGTACTTCCATACCACTCTCCACAGAAGTTACATTTTACCAAAGCAAAGAACTTTTAGGCAGCAAGTACTGGCACTGCCCTCTCAGCCTCTCTGGCTGGCTGGTGAGACCCATGAGAAGGACAAGGAGAGCCCTCCAAGAGGGATGCAGGAAAGTCCATAGCCTAAGAACCTAGAGAAGCCAATCCACTCAACCAAAAAGTGCTGTCCAGCCCTCCCAGCTCACCTGCAACCCAGCTGAAAACAGAGTAAGAGGACCTATCTTAGACACAAGGCAGGCTAAGGACTTGTGCACCTAGGGGCAGGTTCTGCCACATCAAGCACTGGGACTGCCACAGCCCGATGTCTTTGAGCACTTGCTAGCCTCCTCCAAAGAGGGGATTGGTGTCTTGAGTTTGCTTTTTGTTTCTCTGAGACAGGGTCTCACTACATAGCCCAGCCTGGCCTCAGGCTCACAATCCTCCTGTCCCAACCTACCGAGCTGGAATTACAGGTGTGTGCCACCACACTTGGCTCAAAGAGGGAACCGGTACACGGACAAAGCCAGAGTGCTAGGAGGCCCTGACTTCTCAACCGAAGTCCAGTCACAGGAGCCAGAGGTGCCACTGCCCCATTCTTGGCCAGAGCCAAGAATGTCCTCTCCCATAGGTGGAATAGGTGGAGTTCAGCCTCTCCTGCACACTACCCAGCCTAGTTAGGCGCAGCCATCACCCAGCTGAAAAGCAGGGCTCTAGGGTCAGGTTTCCTGTCCCATCTCTACCTCCTGCTCTAGCTGGTTCCTTCCCCAGTCTCTGTGTCTCCATCTTTGTAAGGGAATCAGAAAACAACCTGACTCATACCAAGTACATAACCATTCAATGAGAAAACATTAGCAAATGAAATGCCCAGAACATACAAAGACCTCAAACACAATTTTTTAAAGTTATTAACCACTGGGCCAGGTGTGATGGCATATGCCTGCCATCCCAGCACTCAGGAGACTGAGCCAGGAGGATTTGTGTGAGTTCAAGACCAGCCTAAATTATATAGTGAGATCCTGTGTCAAAAACAACAACAAAAAAGTTATTACTGCTGGGCCCTCCAGCTGAGCTTTGTCTAAATGTCAACCCTCAGGGTGGCCCTGCAGCCCGTGAGATCCTTCAGCAGGCACATCGATCCCTAGGTATTGACTGTGAAGTTGGCAATAAAGGTGAAAGCCATGAAGCTGGGTGTATACCTTTACAGCCACTTTTCTCCTGCATCTGGTGTTCACCAGCACGGGCCACACTGTGCTGGGGCTCCTCCTCCCCAATCCCCGCCCTGCCAGCCCTGGGCTGCTGAGCACGTGGCTCAGCCCTGGGGAGCCATTTCGCTCCTGGAGCAGCTCTGTAGGAAAGGGGCCCACAAGTCTTAAACTTGTGCACACTGGCAAAACCTCTACCACTGGCGCCCACCTCAGCCGGTCGAATCAAGTCCAACTGGGAGATGCCTGTGCCGAGCCTTAGCAAACGGAGTTCCAGGCATGTTCATTTTAACGTATCCTGAGCGATGCGGCTGCTCGAGGCCTGCGAATCCATCACCCTTATTAAAGGATAACTTTTGGTCGACCTCGGGCCAACTATACACAAAGCGGCTCCTGGGGAACGAATGCAGACCTCGGGGCATCCACCTCGACGGGAGACCCGACTCTTTCGGCTTACGGCTAAGAGAAGGGGCGTGGAATGGGAAAGTTTGCAGAGGGAGACTCAAGTGCATCTGGGAGCGGCCACGCTAGGTTAGGGGCGGTCTCAAGAGCCCTCTCCTCGAAACGCCTTCCTCCTAGCCTGCCTAGCCCACCCAGCCCGCGGAGGCCGAGCTTTGTCAGGAAAAGCGTGGTTCCCAAGTGCCTACAAGTCCCACAATGCTGCAGCCGCCAGCAGCCCAGAACTACAGCTCCCGCTAGGCGACGCGCGCGGAGGTCCGCCTACTCCAAAAGGGCTGCATAGTCACGTCCAGGCCTAGCTAGTAAACAGCGCCCGGGCGCGGGCAGGCGACCGAGTCAGTCAGCCAGCCAGCCAGCGGCGGCCAGCGTGCCCGAAGCCGCGGCGTCCCTGCCTGCCGCGCTGCCCCCGAGGCCCGCCCACCCGCGCAGCCGAGCGCTCGCGAGTACCCCGACCCCGCTGCAGCCACGCTCTCCGCTAACACGCACACCACCCGGCTCCCCGCCCCACACCCACACCCGGAGCCGCGGCGGCAGGGCTGTATTGTAACTGCCCTCGCCGCGGCCCCATGCACGCCCTGGAACCCCCCCAGACCCATTTGAAGGGGGGCATCCGGAGAGCGTGAGGAAGCAGGGAGAGGAAGGAAGCCACCGCGGGAGGAGGGAGGAGGAAGCGCGGGGGGGAAAGCCACCAGCATCAAGCATGGCCGGGACTGCTGCAGAACCACGTGGGTCTGTTTGCAATTTACAAACGTCGCGACTGGCCCGCCAGCAGCGGACAAAAGTAGCCAGGGCCGCACAGGGTCCCTACGTTCCAAGGGGGTAGGGTCCCCAAGAGGCGCGAGCCGGGCGCGCGGGCTGCAGCCACCCCAACAGCTAAGAAAGGCGAGCGGGATCGGCAGCGCGGGCCATGCGTGCGCACACGCGCGCCAGCCCCGGGCGAGCTGGCCGGGGGCTGCAACGGTAGGAAGGGGTTGGGGGAGGAGGAGTACACACCTACAGAGCCCTCCTATCACTTCTTTCTCTGTTTTCCTGAAATGTTGCAAAGAGGGCACCTTCTGAGTGGGTACCATGAAATACTCCATAGCGATCGGCCCCCCTCCTCTGCACGAGCCAGGTCCCGCGGTCTGCCGGAGAATGCAAGATGGAAATCCGAATCAAAGGGCAGCGCCGGACGGAGGTGCAGAATCGGTCGGTCCCAGATGCTGGCGGCGGCAGCGGCGGCGGTGGCGGCGAGGGGAGGGAGGCGGGCAGGAGGGGCGGGAGGGAGGTCTCTCCGGCCTGCCTCCCCGGGCGTGTGTATGTGTGTGTGTGTTTGCAGCTGATCAGATGTCTGTTTCAAGGCGGGAAACAGCTGGTGAAAACTCAGCACTCCCCCGGCCTCCTTCCGCGGAGTAAGGAATTGCATGTAAACAAAGGACTATTTGCTGCGTCCCCCGAGCGGCGCTAGGCCGGGGCGAGCAGAGGGCAGGCCCCCCGCGACTGTCTGCAACTGGGATCTGCAGGCTTCCTCGAGCGTACGGGGGCCCACGACAGCGGCCCAGCTGTGGGGGCGCGGCGTGAATGGAGAGATCTGCGACCCAGCTACATGCGCCACTATGGGTGATGAGGTCCATCAGCTGACAGGTTGGCAAGCATTGCAGAAAAAAAAAAAAAAAAAAAAGAAAGGCAGCCACCACGAGGGAGCCTGTGCGGCCCAGGGTCTCTGACAGGCACTATCCGTGTAAGAGTCAGCCCACAACACGACCCTCAGGGGCGCACGGCCGGTTTCAGCTTGCCGCGGTAGCCGGAAGGTGGCCCCGGGTGTGTGCTTGGTTTTTGCTTTTTCACGATGCAACTGCATGAAGTGTAGTCTCGGGCGCACTCCATCGGAGTAGACCCAGGGCCCCCTGGAAACTTGCGTCACGGCCGCCACTTCCCACATTTAACTTAGGGCTGGCTCCGAGGGCCTGCCGACCTCCTGCTTCCGTCCGTGCCCAGCTAGACACTGGTCCGGGATTCTGGAGTCTGGGAATCCCGGACCCCATAACGTGACGGCAAAGGGGGTCGCACTGGACACCACAGACACGGGGGGCTTTGGGGAGAGGGTTACAAAAGAAGGGTGGAACAGAAAGCATGAAGGCGGGCCTGAACTGCACAGGCCCCCCACACACCCCGTGGAAGTTTGCTAGCTCGGCAGGAGGATTGCTACCAAATCCCCACCCCCAACTTTCCCTCAAGTGAGCAGATGGCTGCAGCTTCTCATTCATGTCAAAGTCCGGGTGGAACTTACTCCTCCGCCAGGGGGCGCGCTGTACAAAGGGGTGATGACCTGGGACCTTGAAGGGAGGTCACTAGTGCAGAGCTTCCGCTCTGCACTCCCACCCACCCCCCAACCACCTCAGTGGCCCACTTTCCCGCCCCAGGCCCTCCCCTGCCTCCTTGGAGAGTTGGGCCGTCTCCCCCTGGCTCAGGAAGCCCATGCCCATCTTGGAATGTCCTCCCTCCTGTCTACCCTCTTTCAGGTCCCAGCCAAATCTCACCTCTTAATTGAAATATAGTACTCCTACTAATAAAAATTGTTATTAGTAGGGAACATTGTTATTAGATATAGCCAACAGCATATAGGTGCCAGATAGTTTTACATTTCATATTCCCCACTTTGGGGGGCTTTCCGGTTAGCTCAGTAGTTAAGTTCCTGCGTGGACAACCTCAATCAGGCCCAAGGGAGGACGGTTCAATTCCCAGACCCACCCTAAGGCAGACTTTGCCAGCAAAAAAAAAAAAAAAAATTCCCCAGTCCAACAATTTATTAAACATTCTGTAATTACAGACCCCAAAATATTTAATGTCTCAGTCCCTGGGAGGCTTAATTTGAAATATAGCATCCTTGATCCCCTCCCTTAGGGCTACCCATTTTGGGGTGCTTCTTAGGAAATTCATTTGGGGGGAGCGTGAGGGGTTAAGTGCCATTAGTGATCAGGTCATTCTGATACTTCTGTATTATCCTTGCTCCCACATTCTAGATTCTGGATATTGAACCCAGGGTCTTTCAATTGAGTTACTTCCCCAGCCCCGTTTGTGTGTGTGTGTGTGTGTGTGTGTGTGTGGTTTGAGACAGAATCTTTAAAAAAAAAAAAAGAAAGAAAGAAAAGAAAAAACAGTCTCACTATGTAATTCAGGCTGGCCTTGAACTCACTATGGTATGCAGCCCAGGCTAGCCTCAAACTTGCAGAATTTCTCCTGCCTCTGCCACCAAGTGCTGGGATTGCAGATGTGTGCCACCACATCCAGGTCCAGTCCTTAATGAAGTCTAAAATTGCTCAGTCTGGACTCTGAACTTTTTACATTTTATTTTTTAATGTATTTGAATTTTTTTTTTTTAACTTTATCTGTTATGGCTGGCTCAGCCTGCCTTGGGGGTGGGGCTGGCGCAGCATGTGATGCTGGGGATCTAACTGTGGTCCCTGTGGTTGCCTAAGCTTTCCTAAGCAGGCACTTTAGAACACTGAGCTATCTTGCTGGCCCTGGACCCTGAACTTTTGATCCTTCCACCTCAGTCTTTCAGAGGGCTGAGATTACAGAAGTGAGCCATTGTACTCAGCGTAGAATATTTTGAGATAGAAAATTTTAAGGGGGCCCGGCAGGATGGCTCAGTGGTCTAAAGCGCCTGCTTAGGAAAGCTTTAGGCGGCTGCAGGGACCGCAGTTAGATCACCAGCACCACATGCTGCACCAACCCTGCCCTCAGGGCAGGCTGAGCCAGCCATAAAAATAAATAAATAAAAGTTCTGAAACAAGAAAAAAAAAATTTTTTTTTTTTTTTGAGACAGGGTCTCGATATGCAGTTGAGGCTGGCCTTGAGCTCACTTTTGTAGCCCACGCTGGTCTCGAACTCGCACCAATCCTCCTGCCTCAGCCTCCCGAGTGCTGGGATTACAGGCATGTGCCACCACGCCCAGCTAAAAATAAAAATTCTTTAAAAAAAAAAGAGAAAGAATGCCAGGCGTGGTGGCATACGCCTGTAATCCCAGCACTCGGGAGGCTGAGGCAGGAG
>PVJA010047529.1:0-14613 GCA_004027025.1 Myocastor coypus
CTATATGTATTAATATAAACTGATCTGATGATGAAAATATGTAATATAACCATTGTTAAATTTAAACAATAAAAATACTAAATCATGGAAAAAAAAAAATAGTCGAGGATGTAGCTTGAAGCACAGCGCATTCTTGGCAAGCTTGAGTTCCTGAGGGGTAGCCACACACACACACACACACATACACACACGCACGCACGCACGCACACGCACACGCACGCACGCACGCACGCACGCACACGCACACACAGCAAAACAAAACAGATAAGATCCTCACCAGGTCCAAGCTGCAGCCAAAGCGCGCGGCGGCGGAGGCGCCCAGGCCTCAAACGCACCGTGGGCGATGCGCCGAAGGACGCCGCACGACCCGGAAGGCTCCACGTCTCCCAGTTGGTTGCACTGTAGGTTACTCCGCAGTTTGCTCCCCCTGCAGTTCAAAGAAAGAGAGGGAAAAAAAAAAAAAAAAGAAGCAAAGGGTGAAAAGGAAGCACCTAACGAAAAGAGCAGTCACAAGTGACAGATTTTTCGGCAGCTCAGTAAAGTGATAGGAAAGATAAAAGAAGCCTTTGTTAACTCCAGAGACAAGAAGAGGAGCCGAGGCAGCTGGGGCAGATCGTCTGGCCTGGGAGGAAGGCAGCCGAGGCTTTCTTTCTTGGGCCTTTGCTAGGGGTGGAGCTTGAGCGGGGAGTTTTAGAAATACCTGAGGAGCTGACTGGGGTCTTCCCTGAGGAAAGGTGAAAGAAAATTGCACCCTGGACCGGGTTGGAGAAGAAGGGGGGAGGTGGTCTCTGGAAGAAAAGCTGTTGTTTTAAGGGCTTCAGCCATATTAGATGACACCATAATAATACAGCAATTCATACTAGGGCCAGAACCTATCAAGAAAAGCAGGCTAAGGACCAGCAAGATAGCTCAGCAGACTAACAGCCTGCTCAGTCAAGCACAGAGACTCAGGTTCCATCCCCGGCACCCACACCACAGCCCCCAGGGTTGCCTGAGCTGGACACAGAGTCTGGGCATGGTGACAAACGCCTGTAATCCCACTGCTGGGTAGGCTGAAAACAGGAGAGTCACAATGAGTTCGAGCAGTGTAGTGAAAGCCTGTAACAACCAAATACATTTAAAAGAAAGAAGGAGGGAGGGAGGGAGAGAGGGAGGGAGGGAAAGACAGAGAGACAGAGACAGAGAGACAGAGAAGAGAGAGAGGGAGAGAGAGGGAGAGAGAGAGAGAGAGAGAGAGAGAGAGAGAGAGAGAGAGAGAGACTAAGATTTAAAAATGTGGGTTGAAGCAGTGCTCAGCATTCAGAAGCGGTCGTCAAGATCTACCACCACGCCCGGCTGAGACCTAACAGTCATTACAGACTTAAAGGACAAAACAAAGTCACCACCTCATGTAGTGCTGCTCTGCAGATCAACACAGTCAAGGCAGTGCCAGCCCTGATAACACAGAGGGGAGCGACCGGATCATCTTTGCCCGGAGGAGAAGCCTCACACCTCGAATGGAGAATTGCATTAAGGTTTATTTCCTCCAGTTTCCAAGTCACTTCTGTCCCACCGTGCAGATGCATGGACTGTGCCAGCAAATGCCAGGTCCTCATGACACGTATCTGTGCACAATCCTTTTTTTTTTTTTTTTTAATGTATTTATTTATTTGGTATAGGGTCTCACTACACAGTTCAGACGCATAGTGATCTTCCTGTCTCAGCCTCCACGTGCTGAGAACAGAGGCATGCACCTCTGCACCTAGCATGTGGTGCTGGGGATTGAGCTAAAGTCCTTGCACTTGCCAGGCAGGCACTTAGACAGCAGAGCTATCTCCCCTGCACTTTTTTGATACAAGGTCTCACTGTGCACTTCAGGCTGGCTTTGAGCTCATTATGTAGCCCAAGCTGGTTTGGAACTCACAGTGATTCTCTCCTACCTCAGCCTGCAAAGTGCTAGGATTACAGGTGTGCACCACCATGCCCTGCTGAAAAAGCTTCAGTTTAGTAATAGTTTTATTGTCCCTAATTTATCCAGGGTCCTAGATGTTTGAATTGAATTAAAATAGAAATGAAGCTATTGTAGACAACTGGGAAGTAACTAATCTTAATTTAATTGGCTGCATATTAAATGCATATTAAACAAACACGGCAACTTTTGGTGTTTTTTGGTGGTACTGGGGATTTAACTCAAGACCCTCTGTTTGCCAGGCAGGTGATTAGTCTTCTGAACTATCTCCCCAGCTCAAACACATCACTTACTATGAAAATCATAGTTCCCCATTTTTATTTATTTATTTTTGTACCAGGGATTGAGTTCAGGACCTCTCGCTTGCCAGGCAAGCACTTACGTGGCTGAGCTATCTCCCCAGCCAGTTCCCTATTTTTTAGACACAATTGCTAATTTATGCATTTATTAATATGAAATATGTAATCTCAGCATTTGGAAGGCTGAGGCAGGAGAATCAACGTGAGTTCGAGACCAGCCTGGGCCACAAAAGTGAGTTCAAGGCCAGCCTGAACTGCATAGTGAGACCCTGTCTCAAAAAGACAAAAAAAAAAAAAATCTGAAATAAAAGCATATTTACAGCCCACTCTCTATTATGTACAGCTACCCAATAAAATAGTTTTATGATTGTAGATTTTGCCTTTTTGTTTACAACTACTAGAATGTTTTATGTTGTATTTAAAAATCCCAACTTTATTATTTATATATAATACATATTTTATATAAATATATTATATATAATATATATATTATATAGGTATATTTTGTCTTTTTTTTTTTTTGTCTTTTTGAGACAGGATCTTGTTATGCAGTTGAGGCTGGCCTTGAGCTCACTTTGGTAGTCCAGGCTGGTCTCGAACTCGCACCGATACTCCTGCCTCAGCCTCCCGAGTGCTGGGATTACAGGCGTGTGCCACCACGCCCGGCGGATTTTGTCTTTTTTGATACCGGGTCTCACTGTGCAATTCAGGCTGACCTTGAGCACAGTATGTAGTCCAGGCTGGTATTAAACTCACAGTGAGTCTCCTATCTCAGCCTACAAAGTGCTGGGATTACAGGTGTGCACCACCATGCCCTGCTGAAAAAGTTTTAGTTTAATAATAGTTTTATTGGGCCCAGCAGGATGGCTCAGTGGTCTAAAGCGCCTGTTTAGGCAAGCTTAGGCGGCTGCAGGGACCGCGGTTCAATCCCTGGCACCACATGCTACACCAGCCCTGCCCTCAGGGCAGGCTGAGCCAGCCATAAAAATAAATAAATAAACAAACAAAAGTTCTGAAACAATAAATAAATTTTAAAAACAATTAAAAATAATAGTTTTATTAAAATAATAATAGTTTTGATGCTGTTTTATTGTTCCTAATTTATCCAGAGTCCTAGATGTTTGAATCCAATTGAAATAGAAATGGAGCTATTGCTGACAACTGGCATATATATATGCCAGCTCAGCCTGCCTTGGAGGTTGGGCTGGCGTAGCATGTGGTGCCAGGATCGAACTGAGCTCCCTGCACTTGCCTAAGCACTTTAGATCACTGAACCATCTTGCTGGCCCCAAAAAAGTCCCAACATTAAAACCACCCAATACTTCTCAAATTCTTCTGTGGTCTCCTGTTTTCTGTAGCCATTTGCTGAATATCTATCCATCTATGGAGACCTCTAAAATGTAAGCTTAAATCAACCCGGACACAAAATATCATACAAGAGATATCATGATGACACACAAAGAAAAAACTATAGACCCTGACAACTGTGAAATGTAGTGGCTTCTCATGGCAATATAATTTTCTGTTTAATTTCAGTACTTTTTATAGGCATAATGGTACCAGCTTTCATAAGATGCTGTTTGTGAAATACAGTATAAATCTGTGATTAAAGCATTCACAGACCTCAAAAACAAAAGCAGCACTTGGCAGCCCGTGCCGCCATCCCGCTCTGAACACTGCTGGGAGAAAACCATCAGACGCCCTCCTTGAAAGCCACCCCCCCAAAAAAAGGGAGGGGCTGGGGAGATAGCTCAGCAATCTAAGCACCTGCCCAGCAAGCACAAGGACCCGGGTTCCATCCCTGGCATGTGCTACACTGGCCCTGAAACCAGGCAGGTGCATACCTGTAATTCCAGCCCTGGGAGACTGAGACAGGAGTCTGAACTGTGCAGTGAGACCCTGTATCAAAAACAACAACAACAAAAACTGAACCCTTTTCGCTCCTTTCCACCATTTCTCCAGGAAGCACCCACAGGACAGGACAGAGACCCAGCGGGTCTGTCACAGCTTGCACTGGGACGTTCCTCACTCCTCGGGAATACAGGAATCTCTGCTACTATCAGAAAGCCCATGCCCAGTTTCAGGGTTGGATTCCTAGAAACTTGCAAAATAACCTCAGGGTTCCTGCAGGGAAGGTCCCTGAGGGCTCCTTGAAAAATGCAGGGTGAGGTTCTAAGCAAAAATGCAGAACAGCCTGCACCTGTGACGTCTCACCCATGCCCCCCTGGCTACAAAGGAGTAGCAGTGGCCAGGCGTGGTGGCACACACCTGTCACCCCAGCACTGAGAGGCTGAGGCAGGAGAATCTCTTCTGCCTGTTTGAGACCAACCTGGGCTACATAGTGAGTTCAAGGCCAGACTGCACTACCCAGCAAGGCCCTGTCATTAAAAAGAGGGTGCAGCCGGGCGTGGTGGCTCATGCCTGTAATCCCAGCACTCGGGAGGCTGAGGCAGGAGGATTGGTGCGACCAGCCTGAGCTACAAAAGTGAGCTCAAGGCCAGCCTGAACTGCATAGCGAGACCCTGTCTCAAAAAGACAAAAAAAAAAAAAAAGGGTGCTTATCTTCTCTGACCACAGAGTGAAGAGGCAGGGACCGGACACAGCACCTGACCAGGGCTATTGGGGAGGTGTACATCCTCTGCACCAAGCCACCTCTGCCTCAAGTGGGGTCTTCCTTCCCTTGCCTTGCCCAGAGGGTTCCAATGCATAGAAACCTTCAGCCTAGCTCTTGGCTGCTCCTGGAACCTCTCTGCCTTTAAGCAGGGCACTTGACAATCTCCACATTTGCGGTAGCTCCATAACTGGTACCTCTGTAGCTGACAGATCCTCTGTGGCAGCTCTGCCCAGCCATGCCCATAGAACCTTCCACTCCCCAGGCTGCAGCTCCTCTGGGAGTTTCAGCCAGTTTCTACAGCAGCTGTTGTCATTAGAGGAAGGAGGGGTGCCCTGCAGGGCAGGGATGCTCCCTACGGCTGGCACCACCCTGCTGAGCCTCGACAGACAGCGAGGATGGCACCCAGCAGGATAACATCTGGTGCGGCCCACAAACATAAACCTCCATGGCCTGAATGAGTGGGTCCATGTCTGTCCGCAGCTCTTCCTAGCAGCCTTCCAGCCTGGGAAGGGGTGGCACGGGTCTGTGGACAACAAGCCAGGGCCTGTGAGCTCGATGGCATTCACAATAAGGAGCCCAGCCAGGGTGACAACGTTCTGATGAGTCTGATGTTGTGTGTGGTGGCGCATCCCTGTTGCTGCAAGTTCAAGACCAGCCTGAGCTACAAAGTGAGCTCAAGGGCAGCGTGAACTTCATAGCAAGACGCTGTATCGCAAACAAAACAAAAGGGGCTGGGGAGATAGCTCCATGGCACAAATGCCTGCCTGGCAAGTACAAGGTGTGAGTTCAAACCCCAGTCCTGAAAAAAAAAAAAAAAAGTTTGTTTTTGGTGCTGGACCCAAATGTAGCCCCTGCTCGCTTCCAAGTCTTGGGAATCCTCCTGCCTCAGCCTCCTGAGTGCCGTGAACACAGGCATCGGCAGCACACCCAGCTTTATATTCTCAGTAGAGTTTTTAAGTGAAACAGTCTGGGCCTGACATCAGTTTTTGCTTTTTGATTTCTGTTTCTGTTTTTGGAGGGTCAAGTGTTGGACCCAGGGAGTCACACAGGTGATGTTTGTTGTGAGACCTTTTATTTTGTTTGGTTTATGTTTTTTGAAACACCATGTCACCCAGGCTGCCCAAGGACCTGTGAACCTCTTGCCTCAGTCTCTGGCTGCTGAGATCACAGGTGTGCACTGCAGTATCCAGCCTGGGGAGCTTCTGAATTACAAATTGGGTCTAACGTTTCAGACTGCTTTGTGTGTGTGTGGTGCTGGGCCTGGCTGCAGAACTTCTGCACCAGTTATGTCCCCAGCACTCCCACTCCTGGTTTGTTTTGTTTTGTTTTGAGACCATGCTGGCTAAACTCCTAAACTGCCTGGACTGGGCTAAAATTTAGAATCCTTTTTGTTTGTTTGTTTGTTTGTTTTGTCTTTTTGAGACAGGGTCTCGCTATGCAGTTCAGGCTGGCCTTGAGCTCACTTTTGTAGCCCAGGCCGGTCTTGAACTCAGCCGATCCTCCTGCCTCAGCCTGCCAGTGTGATGGGCTTGCAGGATGGGTGTCCTCACACCCGGCTCTCACGCATCTCGATGAAAAAATGGTGAGGGACTATTGATTTCAAACCACTCCTCTTTAATATTCATTCATTCATTTATTTTGAGACAGGGTCTCACTGTGTAGCCCAGCCTGGCCTCCAACTCACAGCAATCCTCCTGCCTTGGCCTCTCAAGTGCTAGGATGACGGGCGAGCGCTACCACGCCTGACTGGCTCTGTGAGGTGCTTTAAACCTGTGATTGATCCCAGCTACTTGGGAGGCTGAGACAGAAGGGCCCTATGCTGGAGGCCTGGGCAACTTAGCGAGGTCCTGCCTGGAGATGAAAGGGCTATAGAGGCGCTGCTCAAGGCCCCAGGCTCAGTTTCCAGGAAAACGCCACCCCACGTACACACAAGGTGGAGAAGAGCAGTTGTCCCTTGAGCAGAGTTTTACACTTGAGTGAGGCGTGTGTGGAATTTGGCTCCAGCAGGGACCTTGTCCTCCGTTCTCAGCGCTGCCCGGAGGGTCACGTGACGCTGCCCAGAGGGTCACGTGGCGCTCCACTTCCTTTCTCTGCAGCCCACAGACACTGTAGAAAACAGCAGGACCAGGATTGCTTGCGGTTTCCTTTTTTCTTTTGTTCTTTCTGATACCCCGGATTCATCCTTTCATTTTAGACAGGTCTGATTGTGAGTAATCCCTGGAGCTCGCATTCATCTGAGAGAGATTTTGCTTCCACTTATTTGCAGTTTGTCACTAGGCACTGGCTTAGCCCTCTTTATTTTCTTGAGATAGCTTCTTGCTAAAATTGTCCAGGCTGGGCTTAAACCTGCAGTCATTCCCTTCAGGCCAGCAGTACCTGGGAAAGCTTCGCCTGTCTTGCCCCCACCCTGCTTGATCTATCTATTTATCTATGTATCTATTTATCTATCATCTATCTAGTATCTATCTAACATCTATCTATCTATCTATCTATCTATCTATCTACCTATCTATCTACCCATATATCCATTTTATTTTTAGTAGGGTCTTGCTATGTAGTCCTGCTGGCCTTCAAGCAGATAGCCAGGTTGGTCTCAAATTTACAGAGACCCTTCTGCCTTGGCCCCCCAAGTGCTGGGATGACAGGCTTGTGCCACCACACCCAGCAACTGCCTTGCCCGTTTTTAAGCCTGCAGTTCAGTTATGCTATATTTGCATTGCTGTGCAGCTCACCTGCAGAGCTTTTCATTTTGTGAAATTGAATTTCCATACCCTTTGAACACAAAAAGGACTTTTTTTTGGTATCTTAGGGAAGGGTCTACAGCGTGTCCAGGGTCTCACTACTAGAATGGACTCGTAATGATCCAGCTGTTTACAGCCTCCCAAGAGCTGGGATTACAGGCAGGTGCCACGATGCCCAGTCTCAATTTCCCTCTCAGAGCACCCCAGGGGCAGGGCTGGCATGGCAGGCCCTGGGATAGAACCTGTGCCTGCTTGTAGGTGCTTTAATCCGCTGAGTGACTTGGCTGGCCCTGAGGTGTGCGTAAACCATCATAAATGCAGGTAGGAATGGCCACTGGATGGAGCCACTGGATGGCAGCCCCAAGGAATTCCCTAACAGGATGCCATGCAAACTACCCATAAAAGTATTTGATTTTTTCCACTTTCTGATAGTTTTGTGCATATTTAAAAATCTCAGTAGAAAGATGTGTGTGTGTGTGTGTGTGTGTTACTGGGGATTGAACCAGACTTCACACTGAGCTATGTACCCTTTCTTTAATTTTTTACTTTGAAATGAGTCTAAATTGTAAAGTTACTCAGGCTCAGCAGGAACTTGTGGCCTTCCTGCCTCAGCCTCCAGAGTGCTAGGATGACAGGTGTGGACCACTACGCCCAGCTAATAAAAGATTTCAGAATTTTCCCCAGTGCACTGAAGTGAAGGCCAAATCAAGCACCCTGCTAAGCCTTGTCATGTTTTATCTTACTTGGCTGCTCTTCTGCCAGAACCACAAAGTGCTGAAAATGTCTTCCCAGGCAGGTCCTGAGCCACTCTGGTACTCCCTTACCATGGGCTAGGCCAGCTCCTGCTCTGTCATTCCTAAGATGTTGCTGTCTTGCAGCACTGACCATAGCCCAGGTCATGTCACCACCCCTCTGACCTCAGGGTCCCACCCCCCGCCCCAGGCAGCTGGCTTCTCTGGGTTGCAGGGACCCCACCTACCATGCCTGAGTGCTCCTAGGCCTGGCCCATCCGTTCTCCGTGGCAGAGTCCTGTGGACTCATGTGGTTTGCTCCCCACCATGTGCCCCACCAGGCTCTGACCTGGCAGCTCGGGACATGTGCCAGTGGCTCCGCCTCCACAGATGATACCTGGAAAGCCAGGGTGTAGGGCTGCAGAGGGGTTCAGAGCAGCAGGCCTTAGCTGTAACTGGGCGCAGCTCTAACTCACGACTTGCCCAAGGCTGCGTCTTCCTCATTCGTGAGCACTGGCTCTTTCCTTTCAGGGACCTTCCTTGCCCATGCTCCATTTCTGGAGCTGAGGACTGGAGACAGGGATGGAAGATGTGTGGTTCTGCTGGGCTGCTGGGCAGAGAGAGTCACAGCCTCTGTCCTATAGGGCTGCAAGCGGGCTTCCTGCTCTTCCTCCTCCTTCAAGGCTGGGACAGGAAACAGCAGGCCTGGGTCTCCTTCCGTGGGGTGAGGGGCTCGAGATTCCTTGGCTGCACTCTTCACCTGCTCTCTCTCTCCTACTCCCCACTTTCTCTGCATCTTTGAGTTGTATTTTGGTTTTCCCTCATTGCCAGCATTCATGGAAAGAAGTTCCTCCCTAGAAGGAACCACACCGTGCACGCCATCTCATCTAGACCCACTAAAGGGCACTTGTTTCTCAAAGGCATTCGATGTTGCCAAGGCAGTAGGTGGCCAGCGGCAGCACAGGAGCTCAGCTGAAGGTCACAGGAGGAAACGACGTAGCCTGCTTGGGTGGGGTGTGTGAAAGGAGGAGGAAGATCCCACTGAGTGCAAAGATGGATGGTTTGCTACCAGCGCAGAGGCCAGTCTGGGGCAGGTCCTGGATGCAGGTTGAGGGAGCCCAGGCAGAAGGCCAGTGGCAGCAGGGCCAGGCATGCCCAGGCTTTTGGAGTGGATGGAACCAGAGGCAGGGACTGGAGGCTCCCTCCCTGCCTGCCACGGTGGCTACTCTGATCCCTCAACCCCCACCCCGTTCAGAGACATGACAATGTGTCCTTCATCTGTCCCTCGGTGCCTGGCACCAGGAAGTGGGGGGGCTGGTCCCGGGTGCAGCGGCCCGCAGTTTTGTAAGCAATAGCGCGATTCAGGAAGGCCTAGGGGCAGCTTCACTATCAGAGGCACAGTGACAGAGCGCAGCAGGGATGGAGGGAGGCGCTTCTTCCCGGCTTCCTTCCCCAGCCTAGGCAATTGGGAAGAAAAGGAATTGGGTGGCAGCAGATCCATGAGCCATGAGCTCCGGGGTGATCCAGAGAACCTGCCAGCCCGGGAGCACATCTGAGACCGCCTTCCCCGTTGTGCTCTCCTAGCTCCATCTTTGGTTACCAAGGAGACAGGAGGCGGTTGCCATGGAGAGCGACGACCGGCAAGGACCAGCCAATCACTTCGGAGCTGCGGTCCCAGCTCATCCTTAGAGGGAGGCTTGGGGCGGGGCGCGCCCCGTGCCCCCTGCGTGGCCCGCTAGGGTGGGCGCAGCCCGCCATCCCGGAATTATGTATGGCCACCTACCCGGGCCCCGCACCCCGGTTCCGGCGTTTCCTCCGCCTCTTCCCGGTGAGGGGCGATGCCACCCTGGGAGGGGCCCGGCCTGGAAGGCCCCAGTCCCTCCCTCAATAAGGGGGTGCGGGGAAGGCGGGGCGCCGCAGGAGGGCGGGACCCCCCAGCTCCTCCGCAGTGCCTGCGCACGCTCACTCGCTCACTCGCGCCGGCCGCGGGCGGGGCCGTGACGTCACCACGCCCCCCCTCCCTGGCTGAGGGGCGGCGGCCGCGGACACACGGACAGAGCGGGGGGACCAGGAACGGCGCCAGGCCATGCCCGGGGAAGCTGCCCGCGCCGAGCTGCCGCTGCCCGAGGCGGACGGGACCGAACCGCGCACAGGTGAGGCCGCGTCGTCCCATCTCTGGCCCTCGCGTGGTCCCCGCTGTCCCCTCCCCTCCGCTCCACCCGGCACTTCAGAGAGTGCGGGAGGCCGACCCGAGGCGACATACGAACCTGGGCCCACTGCCCCGGTAGGCGCCCCTGTGTGTGTGTGGGGGGGGGGCCGGGTCTGCAGGTCCCTCCCTGGTCAGTGCGGGAGGTTGGGCCCAGGACGGAGGAGGGGAGCTGGGCCCGGCGGCAGCGGCCCCGCACAGCCCCCGCGACCTCCTGAGGCAGGGACAGGTCACCGGCTGGGGCCGCCTACCTAGACAGTCCCTGCTGAAGCCCAACCTGCGTGGCCGGGGCAGGGCCAAGGGCACCTTGCTGTGGGCCAGAAGTCACCTGGGGATGGGGTCAGTGTTGGTCAAGGGCCGGGCCCAGAAGGGGCGCTGCTGCCACCACAGTCAGGGCAACGATGGGCAGCCCTGGCTGGGACTTGCCAAACCCAGGGCTGTTCACTGGTTGTCTCCTGGCTGGGGGGCCTCTCAGGCGTCGCAGAACCTTTGGCCTCCTATTTCCCTCTGGCTTAACCTTGGCCCAGTTCTGCCCCACCCTGGAGCCACGGGCGGGTCAGTGCTGAGGGCCTGGCTTCAGGACACCGACTGATGCTTGCAGCCACACCCACTCCCAGTGTCAGGTTGCTCCAAGGGACGAGAGCACTGCCCCCTTGGCTGAGGAGCCAGGCTGGTGGCCCAGGGCCCAGGGCCCTGAGGCCACTGGGGGCGATTGGGCAACCAGGAGAGGAGGTTCTGTGGCATAGCTCCCTCATTCCTGCGATCTTACTTTGTGATGAGATGAAGAAAGCCAGTCGCAGCCAGCTGCTGTCACCAGCCAGGGAGGCAGCAGGCCTTGCAGCGCACTCTGGGGGCAGGAGGAGGGCCGAGATGAGCCTCTGGCCTGCATCCAGGTGAGGGAGGGCTGTTACAGAGCATTAAAAATGCAGCTGTGAGCACTCTGCGCCTGGTGAAGCACTCAGCAGATGATGTTGGTGTGACCACAAGATTCAGGAGAGGGTGCGGAGCGACTCACATGTGATCAGCAGGAGCCGGGAGGCCACAGACCCCTGCCCCTTCTCATGCTGCCGCCCGGAAGGTCTTCTTCCACCTGCCCAGGTCCCCACAGAGCTTTCTGACCCACACGAGTTTGCAGCATGTTGTGGAGTGGCTTGTTGGCTCCTGGAGGTTGCCTGAGTGCCCAGGGCCTCTTCGCTGGGAACCTGGGGACCCAGAGAAGGGCCCAGGACAGGAAGGAGCTCCTAGCACCAAGGCAGTGGCTGTCACTATGGAGAACACCTGGCCATAGGTGGCATCAGTCACCCACTGCTCTCCTGCTTCCAGGTCACTATCCAAGCCCACAGTGACCTCCAGCCCAGCCCCTGCAGGAGGGGTCTACCTCCACTGTCCAGAGATACAGCCACACACAGGACACAGTGTGCACAGGGCCCTGGGGGACACCCGCTTCTGCCAAGCCAGCTGCACCTTGTTCAGGGCAGGAGAGGAAGCAGCAAGCTGTCTCCAAAAGGAGAAGGGCTCACTACCTGGATCCCGAAGCGTCCCGAGAAGACGCTGGGTTTATAACACAGGGCAGCGTGCCCCACCCCAGCCCCTCCCTCCACAGAGCTGTCCTCTTCAGTTCCCAGCTCTGCAAAAGTCCTCTGCATCCTCCCCTGCTGGGCTCTTCTTTCCTGTTTTCTCCAGGGAGCTCTCTCTGAGGCCCTGAAAGTGGACGCTGCCCTATGCCCAGCTCACCGATGTGGCCTGGCCTGGACTAGAGAGGTGACCAGGATACCTCATGTCTTTCTGTCTCTGTAGATCCTGCCTGTGATGTGCCTGCTGTCACCATCCTGGGAGGGGACCAGCGGGAGTCTCCTAACCTGACCCCAGCGCCTGGCCCCCTGGCCCTGACATTCCTGCCTAGCAAGCCGGGTGCCCGGCCTCAGCCGGAGGGAGCCAGCTGGGATGCCGGGCCTGGTGGGGGCCCCTCATCCTGGGCAGACCCAGCAGAGGGAGGCCCCAACCCTGTGCTCCTCCCTGAGGGCCTGCACCCTCAGGCTCTGCCTACCACTCTGGAGCCCCGGATCGTGATGGGTGAGGAGACATGCGAGGCACCACCAGCGCCCAGGGCTGCCCTGCCAATGCTCAGGGAACAGGAGCTGTGCTCTCAGGATGACCCTGCTGTGCCTTCCTGGGCCCCAGATCCCGAGTCCTACTTCACCCCTCCCTCCAGCCCCACCAAAGCCACCTACACCCTGCTCCTCAACCGTGGGCTGCACAAGGACGCGTGGGACCCTGAGGTGGAGCTGTTGGACTCACTGGCTTCCTCACCCTCGGGCTCCTATGTCACAGCAGATGGGGACAGTGGGACCTCGTCACCCTCCTGCTCCCTCAGCCTGCTGACCCCCACTGATGGACCAGATGTCCCCTCAGGCTGGAGCGTCTCCCAGCCAGAGCTTCTGACTGAGGAGTGGGAGCAGCACCCTGCTGAGACTCCGTCATCTGAGTCCAGCCTATCAGGGGACAGTGGCTCTTCCTGGGGCCAGGAGGGCCGCTTCTTTGACCTGGACTTCCTGGCCAATGACCCAATGATCCCTGCAGCCCTGCTGCCCTTTCAGGGTAGCCTCATCTTCCAGGTTGAATCAGTGGAGGTGACACCACTGGCCCCTGAGGAGGAGGAGGAGGAAGAAGAGGTGGCACCTGACACCCTGGCTCCCGATGGAGACATAGCGGACGAGGCTGAGGAAGACAGTGCCTCAGCCTCATTCCTAGAGTCGCTGTCCGACTTGTCCATCACTGAAGGCATGGATGAGGCCTTCGCTTTCCGGGATGACACCTCAGTGGCCTCCTCAGACTCGGACTCAGCATCCTATGCAGGGGCAGATGATGACAGGCTGTACAGCGGGGAGCCCCACGCCCAACCCAGCGCACTGCTGCAGGACGCCGGCCACAAGGCGGAGCAGCAGTGTACAGGCAATGCTGTGTTCTGGGGTGCAGAGGCCAGGGGGATATTGCCCACCCCACGGGTCCCAGAGGGAAAAGGCTGCCTCAGCCATAGCCACGATTCCACCACAGGAATCACAGAAGTAGGCCTTGCTTCAAGCCGGGAGTGTGCAGCTCCTGCAACTCCTCATGCTGGGCAGGTGACCGCTCAGCTGGGAACTGAAGAAGTTGACTCTGTGACCCAGGTGCAGGCTCACCCCGCCCAGGACAGAAGCGCTGCCTTAGGCCGGCCACCCAGAGCTACAGAGGCAGAACCAGCTCTGCAGGAAGCAGCAGGCTGTCCTGAGCTCATGGGACTCCAAGGAGCCTCAGGCCTCCTCGATGGCCTTGAGTCTATCGCTACAGCCACGATGGGGCCCCTGCAAGCTGAAGGGGGAACCCCATTACCCCAGAACT
The DNA here is from genome assembly GCA_004027025.1 of Myocastor coypus. Lineage (NCBI taxonomy): Eukaryota > Metazoa > Chordata > Mammalia > Rodentia > Myocastoridae > Myocastor > Myocastor coypus. The sequence continues at coordinate 13,918 of PVJA010047529.1, forward strand.
GTCTTGAGGCTGCATGTCCACCCCTGCTAGAAGAAGACCCCATCTCAGACCTAGAGTTCGTGGCCACAGCCATGCTGGAGTCAGAGGAGGCAAGAGATGGCACCTCATTACTCCTAGGTTCTCCTGACTCTGCACTTCCACCCCTGCCGAGTGAAGATCCCATCTCAGGCCTGGAGTCTGTGGCTCCCACCATGCTGGGGCCCCTAAAGGCTGAAGGGGGTGCCCAGTCACCCCAGGACTCTCCTGAGTCTGCACTTCCACCTCTGCTGAAGGAAGATCCCATCTCAGGCCTAGAGTCTGTGGCTCCCACCATGCTGGGGCCCCTGCAGGCTGAAGGGGGTGCCCAGTCACCCCAGGACTCTCCTGAGTCTGCACTTCCACCTCTGCTGAAGGAAGATCCCATCTCAGGCCTAGAGTCTGTGGCTCCCACCATGCTGGGGCCCCTAAAGGCTGAAGGGGGTGCCCAGTCACCCCAGGACTCTCCTGAGTCTGCACTTCCACCTCTGCTGAAGGAAGATCCCATCTCAGGCCTAGAGTCTGTGGCTCCCACCATGCTGGGGCCCCTAAAGGCTGAAGGGGGTGCCCAGTCACCCCAGGACTCTCCTGAGTCTGCACTTCCACCCCTGCTGAATGAAGATCCCATCTCAGGCCTAGAGTCTGTGGCTCCCACCATGCTGGGGCCCCTGCAGGCTGAAG
>PVJA010047530.1:0-14615 GCA_004027025.1 Myocastor coypus
GTGTGTGTGCTGGGTCTCACTACACAGCTCTGACTCATAGTGATCCTCCTGTTTTCTGCCTCCCAAGTGCTGGGATTACAGGTGCACACCAGCACTACTGGACTCCATCTCTGGCTCAGCACACCGGAGAGCAGGGCCAGTGTGACATGCAGTACCAGGCATCAAATCCTGGCTCCTGCGCTTCCCTAAGCAAGTGCTTAGTCTGCTGAGCTATACTGCCAGCCCTTGTTGAATAACTCTTAAGTTGACGGTTTCTGGCACATGCTCATGCTCATGATTATATTTTTGGCAGAAGGACTCATATGTGATGGGTCCTTTTTAGTGAACCACATCAAGAAACGTATGATGTCAGCTGTTAGATGATTGACTCATTTTGAGAGTTACTTTATTAGTTTTATTTTATTAGTAATAGAACATTTTTAGAAGTAGTCTTTGATTTACAGCAAGTGCATAAATTTCAGAGCTTCTATTTATAGACACCCCATCCTTCATACAGTTTCCTTTATTAATTTTGTGCATTAGAGTGGTATATTTGTTATAATTAATGAACTTATATATACATACATTATTAAGGTCTACAGAGTTCCTTTTATTGTATAATTGTGTGAATTTTAAGAGATGCATAATATCATGTATGCTTCACTATAGTAACACAAAGGATAGTTTCACTACCTTAAAAATCTTCAGCACTTCACTTATTCATCCTTCCTTTTCTCCCTTTCTTCTAAGATTCTGATCTTTTTGTTGTTTTTTTCAAAATATATATTTGGAATTATTTAACATGTGGCCTTTCAAGCTTCTTTTATTTATTTATTTATTTATTTAATTTTTTATTTTCAAGCTTCTTTTAATTAACATGGTTTCTATGGTTTTTCGTGTGTGTGTGTGTGTGTGTGTGTGTGTGCACGCGCACGTGCATGCACGTGCATGTGGCTTAGTAGGTAATTTCTTTATGCTGTCAAAGATTTATAGTAGCTTCTATTGACCCATCTACCTACTGATGATTTTTGTCGCTTTCAATTTCTGGCAACTGCGAATAAAGTTGCTATGAATCTTGTGTATAGGGTTTTGGGGTGGACATAAGTTTTTAAGTCATTCTGGTAAATTAGTAGACAGCTGCATTTAGCTTTGAAAGAATATTTAAATACAACCTATTAAAATTTGTGCAATATAGTGAGAGTACTGCTTACAGGGAAATATATAACACTGAATGAATATATTAGAAATAAAACATCTACAGTCAACAATTTAAACTATTTTTGAAAACTAACAAAAGAGTAAACTAAATTCAAAGCAGAAAAGGACATAATAAAAGTTATAGTAGAGGGGTCTGGCAGGATAGCTCAGTGGCCTAAAGCGCCTGCTTAGGAAAGCTTAGGCAGCTGCAGGGACTACAGTTTGATCCCTGGCACCACATGCTGCGCCAGCCCTGCCCTGAGGGCAGGCTAAACCGGCCATAAAAATAAATAAACAAACAAAAGTTCTGAAACAAGAAAAAAATAAAATAAAATAAAATAAATTCTTTAAAAAAAAAGTTACAGCAGACATTAATGAAATTAAAAATTGAAAAATTTAAAAGTATTAGAGAAAATTAACAAAGAAGGAAGCAAACGCACACACAAAACATAGTTAAGATAGTTAAAACATTAGTTTTTCTTAGTTTAATGAAAAGAAAGGTTGTGCTAACATTGTTTGGACAATTTTTCAGGTCCATAGTTTGCACTCAGCAACTACTTTTTTTTAATGTATTTGGTTGTTGCAGGGTCTCACTACACAGTTTGGACTTAAAGTGATCCACCTGCTTTCAGCCTCCCCAGTGCTGGTATTACAGATATGCACCATAATGCCCAGGCTCTGGCCTGCTCAGCAACCCTTGGGGCGGGGCTGGTGTGGCATGTGGTGCTGGGGATTAAACCACAGTACCTGCACTTGCTTAAACAGGTGCTTTGGATTGCTGAACTATCTCACCGGCCCTGAGTAATTACTCTGAAGGGAACAATATGCAACGTATTAACCACTGCTACTTTCCTATTATCTTTTTAAAATTTTTCTTTTACTCTTCAAAATACAATTTTTGAACAATAAAATAAAATGTTAATTTTCATTAAATGAAAATTTTTTTGAGCTCAATAAAATTGATAAATTTGAACCAAATAGTCATGAAAGGAAACGACATGACTAATACCCAAATTAAGGAAAGATCACTTCTAATTATATAGGTATTTAAAGAACAGAGGACAATATTATGGAAAATTAGGAAACAGACTTTTAACATAACTACATTTAAATAGGACTAATGAGTCATACATATATGTAAATAGGCCCCTGTAATTGATAACCTTTTAAAGCAGAAAGTACCATGCCCAGGTAGTTGAATTCTACCAAACTTTAAGGGAACAAAATACTAATACTTTAAAACTTTTTCAGAAAACAGAAACAAAGAGAACCTGCATTTCTTGAGACCAGCACGACCCTAATACCAGCTATCACAAGAAATGAAAATTACAGACCATTATTATCCCTAATGAACATGGGAGATAAAATATTCAACAAAATATTAGCAAATTGAACCAACTAAAGCAATTATACATTCCAATCAAGTAAGATTTATTTCAGGTATGCAAGGCTGGCTGAATATTTGAAAATCAATTTAAGTAATTCATCACAACAATGAACTTAAAGAAGAAAAATCATAAGACCTTCTAACAGATGCTATTGTGAACTGAATCTAAAATATCCTCCAAAAGGCTTTTGTGTTGGGAGGTTAGTCCCCAGTGCAACAGTATTCAGAAAGGGGGCTTTTCCTAACTGATTGGCTCTAAATGTATAACTCAATGGCTGTTTTGAAGATGAGTCTAGTTATATTCTCCTTTGTGCTTCCTGGCTGCTGCGAAGGGAGTCACTCGTCTCACCAGGCCCTAACACCACAGTGCTACAGATGTGTCAATGCCTCTAGACCTTTGGAGTTCACAGGACTATGAAGCACACATTCCTCTATATTGATTAAAAAATCATGAGTTTACTTTGATGCCTTCAATTCCAATTTTAAAAGTTATTTTTTCCACCATCAAAATTCAAATTTTGTTTTCTTGGGAGGCTCTAAACAGGTGGATCACAAGTCTGATCAAGTAGTAAGACCCTGAACACCCTGTAGACCTTACCTGAAAATACAAAATAATAAAAATAAATCAAATGTTCCCTTTTCCAAATGTTGTTAGATTTAAAAATGTTGTTAAATTAAAAAAAAAATTCAGATGGTTTTCCACCATCCCATACACTTATCTCCGTTATCCAAAACCGAGAAATATGGTCCTCTTCATTATAAATGTTTATTCATTTGTTTAGTTTAACCATGTATAACAAGTGCTTTCAGAGCTGTTAATCCATACCATGGGGGAGATGGCAGGGAAATACTAAGAAAAGCTGAAGACTTGTTCATAGTTTTGGGTGATTTTCAGATCTTTAAGTTGAAGAGATCTGTAGTTAAAGAACTGTAGTTAGAAGCTACTTGGCTGACTTTTAAAAACACTTTAAGTATTCAAAATACAATTAGGTTTTCTTATTTGAAGTCTATTTAGGCTTAATTATTTTCTACTTGTACTTTATTATTTTTTATTTTTTATTTTTGGTGGGACCAGGGTTTGAACTCATGACTTTTCACTTGTCAGTCAGGCACTTGTGCCATGGAGCTATCTCCCAACCTTTATTTGCACTTTATTTTAGGATTTTTTCCTCATGTCTGTATATTTTGTGTATGTATAAAACATTATTATCATTCCAATTCAAAAGAAATCAGAGAAGTTTACCTAGAGGTGGAACAACTATGTCAAAGTATATGTACATGCTTAGTAGCATTAGTAGATAATACAAAGCGCATTCTCTATACTGCTTGCAAAAATTTATATTCACCTTATTAAGGTATGATAATTCCAATGGTCACATAATATTTCTAGTATGTGAAAAGGTTTTTGAAAATAAATTTATTAAGTTTAATGGATATATAATGTTTTCCTACTTCTCTGATGTTAGGTGGTTTTTCATATATTTAAAAAGTATCAGACTAGGAATAAGACAAAGAGGTTTGCTAATATTTGCTGTATACAAAACTGTACAATAGGCCCTAATCAGCAAAATAAGGCACATAAGTACATGCATTATTTAAGATACAAAAATTGGGAAAAGGTAAAATTCACATTTTCTACAAATGACATGATTCTGTACATAAAAATCCAGATAAACTTATTCATGTACACTTGAATGAAGATGTAATATATATCACAATTAGAAAATTAAAGTACGATAATATTAAAGATTGAGTACTTAGAAATAAATGTTGTACCTCTACTCAGAAAACTATAAAACATTACTAAGAAATGAAAGATCTAAGTAACTGGAGGGCTATACCATAATCATGGTATAGAAGGTATATCACTTCGTCAATCTATTGCTCTAGGAACAGAATACTAATACTTTAAAACTTTTTTAGCAAACAGAAACAAAGAGAACATGCATTTCTCAAGACCAGCATGACCCTTAATACCAAGTATCACAAGAAACGAAATTTATAGATCACTATTATCTCTAAAGAACATAGAGGTAAAACACTCAATGAAATATTAGCAAATTAAATCAACTAAAGAAATTGCACACTATAATCAAATAAGATTTATTTCACCAAATGTGGTCACCCAATCAAGAACATTAACATATTCTGGGAAGCTGTTACAAACGAAAATTCTTGAGTACCACCCAAAATCTACTGAATTTTATATTCTACATGAATTCTGCAATTTAATGATCATTTCTTGTGATTGATGTACACTACAATAAACTGCTGTTCTCTCTAATCAGTATAACTCTAGTATAATCAAGCAACATGTTCCTTGAGTAAGTGAAACATAGTTTTAGATTGAATGAAAACTACTTTCTACTTAATTTCTGAGAATTCCAACTATATATACTATAAAATTATACAGTATCAATTTTAATGTAATTACATTATAAAGTGACTTCCATACTACTAATGGCTGTATTTAAAATATACAGAAAACACAAAATAATACTATTTGAAAGTATCTATAAATAATACTTACAGTATTCAGTAAGGCATCATATACAGCATTCACAAATTTAGCATTAATCCCAGAGTCTTCAATAGTATTAAATGAGGCAGTGGCATCTTTCTGAAAATTTAATTTGAAAATTATGTGTATCTAACATTTTAAAGACTATTCCTAGTTGTGGTCTATTAATACCATTTTTTAAAAGTTTCTACTACTGAGTAGTCTAACAATAAAAAAAAAATTGTTAGGCCAAAGTTGCTGAACATAAAAAGAAATATATTAAGGACTATTTTTATAATCTTTTAAAAACTGAAAACATGGAATAAATCATTAAGACTAGTACAAATAAAAACAATAAGGTGTCATTTAACTAGTATTTGTCATACATATAATTTAATAAATCAAAATATGTGTTTATACAGTTGCCAAAGTGAATACTATGTAGAAAACTAGGTAAATCTGTCATATCTTTTTTGAAAAATTGAAGACTGCAAGTGAATGGAAAACATGCTTTCTATATTATTACCTTAAACACAGCATTTAATTCTGGGAAAGAATCAAATGTTGTTAGATAAAAATCATGTACTGCTTTCCAGTCTCCTGATGATTTAACTTTTTCTACATCTTCCCTAAAATAAAAATATATATTAACCATATATATATATACAGATAGAAATATTTTTCAGATAAAAGAGCATTCTTTTTTATAATTTCACCACATATGCAGTTTGAAATACTGAAACAAAACACATAGGTCTGTTCATTAATGTAAATATACACTTTATGAATTTATTCTTCTTAATAAGGTTAAGCTATGTTCCTTGACATTTCCCTTTTTAATTATTGCTTTTTCCTCTCCTTCACAGACTGCTAAAGGTTTTGCTTGTGAGCTCAACTGCTTTCTCATTTCCACTTAGTTTTTCAAATTATGCACTTTCAATTTTTGAGTAGTGACAGTCCTTTATTGCATGTATTACAAAGCAGCTGAGTTCATTTTGTTAATAGCAACATACTATTATTTTACCACATTTATCTTTTTTTGGTCTGTTTTGGGCCATATTTTCTCACTTAGTGTTTCTTTTCTTTTGGTTCAATGTATCTAACCCATATGCTTACTTATGTTTGTTTTCACCTTCAACAGAGGCATATGGCCTGTAGTGTTTTCACTGTTGCTAATACCTTATAAGATCGCACATTCAATTAACTTCTTAACACAGAAAAATTGCATCAACTAGAACACTGCCAGATGATTGTAAGTCTAAAAATAAACGTCAGCTGAAACTTACTGAAAATCTTTCATAGTTTTTGGCTGACTAGGAAGGACAGGTTCTGTAAGGACTGGTGCCTTCATTTCAGATGATAACGCATCTGTAGAGATCCGCTGTTTTTGTCTAACATCAAGGCAAATTGGTGGCAGCTCTCTTGCTGTTGAGTATTAAGAAAGCATTCAATGTAATTAACCAAAAGTTTTCCAAATTATAAAATGCCAGCTTATTCTGACATGATCAGAAAAACATCAATTACAATATATATTGAATTTATTTTGTGATCAAATAATACAAAAATCCATCTGCATGAAGAGTAGTTTATCTCCCTACTATCACTCACAATAGCTAGAGATAGATATAGAATTTCATTTTAATATAGAGGTTTTTCTCTCTTCCTCTTCCCCTCGAAGGTCATATATAATTATAACAATATATATTTTTCCCCTCCTCCCTTCCTAGATTTGTTTTGCATAAAATATTTCAGTGACATTTATTAGCTTGTGAACATACACAAATCAATTTCTCTATAATTCTTTATTGGTATTAGCATTTTATCAGTTTGTATAAAATAATAGTCTTCTTCTTTGCCAAATATTTGCCAGTGTGGTGTTTGCTTTTATTACATTTTGTACCATTTCTTAAGATAAAAAGAACAGAAAAAACTCATAAATTTAACAAATTATAAAACAAACTTACGATCTTTGAAACCACAAATATTGCAACCTGCCTCCCTTTTGTTCCAATTATTCATAAGTTGTAATGTCTATTTCTGTTTTAATTTCTTTCAAATTTTTTATTCTACAATTTTCCTTAAATTTTAAATGTTCCCTTCTTTTCATCTTTAGTTTTCTTATGTTTTATCTACTAAATAAATATTGTTTTTTTTTTTTTTTTTTTTTTTTTTTTTTTTTTTTTTTTTTTTTTTTTTTTTTTTTGTCTTTTTGAGACAGGGTCTCACTGTGCAGTTCAGGCTGGCCTTGAACTCACTTTGTAGCCCAGGCTGGTCTCGAACTCACACTGATCCTCCTGCCTCAGCCTCCCAAGTGCTAGGATCACAGGCGTGTGCCACCACGCCCGGCTCTAAATAAATATTGTTTGTAAGCTGGGCATGGAGATGCACCTCTGTAATCCCAGGACTCAGAGGCTGAGGCAGGTGGATCCTTTGGGGTTAGAACACGATTGGGCTACATAGTGAGACCTTCTCTCATAAGCGAAACAAAGTACATAAATACTGTTTAGTTTGTGAACACTTCAGGTTCATTCCTTTCTTTTATTTCTAATTTTTCCTTTATCCTGTCCCCTTTGAGTATAAGTATTGTATCTTTTTTTTTTTTTTTTTTAACTTTATTTATGGTATGGCTGCCTCAGCCTGCCCTGGGGTTGGGGCTGGCACAACATGTGGTGCTGGGGAACAAACTGTGGTCCCTGTAGTTACCTAAGCAGGTGCTTTAGACTGCTAAGCTATCTTGCCTGCCCAGTGTTGTATCATTTTTTAAATACAATTATGTTTGGAAATTTTTATTAGTGGGAAAGGAAAGAGCATTTCAGTAGAAAAAAAGATAAAAAATAGTTGTTTCCTTTCTTTAACATTTTTTTAAAAATTATTATTTTAGGGAAGGGTCTACAGCAGTGGTTCTCAACCTGTGGGTCACAACCCCGGTAGGGGTTGAACAACCAAAACACAGGGGTCACCTAAAGCCATTGGAAAATACATATTTAAACCCATGCTAGGGGCCCGGCAGGCTGGCTCAGTGGTCTAAAGCATCTGCTTAGTAAAGCTTAGGTGGCTGCAGGGACCACATGCTACACCAGCCCTGCCCTCAGGGCAGCTGAGCCGGCCATAAAAATAAGTAAACAAACAAAAGTTCTGAAACAAGAAAAAAATAAAAATAAAAATAAATAAAATTAAATTTAAAAAAATAAATAAAATAAACCCAGGCTATGCCAAGGTGAAATGTTATTTATTGGAATTAGTAATCTGAAGTAGCCACCAAAATTATTTTTTGGTTTGGGGTCACCACAACATGAGGAACTGTATTGCGGGGTCACGGCATTAGAAAGGTTGAGGACCACTGGTGTGCAGGGTATTCAGGGTCTCACTAGTAGATCAGACTCGTAGTGATCCGCCTGTTTACAGCCTCCCAAGAGCTGGGATTACAGGTGCATGCCACCATGCCAGTCTCTCCTGCTGGCTCAATGCACCCTGGGGGTGGGGCTGACATAGCAGGCCTAGGGATCCAACCCCTGGCCTCTGCGCCTGCTTGCAGACACTAACACTATCTTTATCATTATTGGTTTTTTGTGGTTCTCTCCAGTTTTTCCTCCTCCTTACTAGGCTTATCTTTTCTTATCCCTTCCTACACATACCTTTCCCAGTCTGGGCATAAACACCTACTAGTATACAAACAGACTCATTCAAATATAAATTGACTTATTCACTACACCAGGCACATATACATATTTTTATACCCACTCATTTTATTAATATCATGCTGAGGTAGAAGAATTATAAAACTTGAAAATGGATTTTCATTGAGACTGAATGGGGAGATTCTTACCTAAGAGAAATAGTAATGCCAAAAACTGAAGGATTTCTGTGTAAGGTTAGAACCACAGGTCCAGATGGGATCTGATTTTAGTTCTGTCAGTAACTCAGAAGAGTAATGCAGGATGTTAATGAAACTTCAGTCAGAAAGCCTGAAACCTTTGCTCACATTAGTGAATGAAAGTCACAAAAATGTGGCATTTGGCTATTAAGGAGAAAAACACCGAAAAACCCAAACAAACCAACAAAAAACAACTGGGCTGGCCAAACAGCTCAGTAGTTCAATCCCCAGGTCTGCTGTGCTGGCCCTGCCCCTGGGGTGCACTGAGACAGCAATTGAGAATGGGTATGGTGGTGCGTGCCTGCAATCCCAGCTCTTGGGAGGCTGTAAACAGGCAGATCACTATGAGTCCAATCTAGTAGTGAGACCCTGAACACCCTATAGACCCTTCCCTAAAAAATACAGAAAAAAAAAAATCCAAACACCTATCTAAATTAGCTCACAGCTGTTCTCATGGCCCTAAACATTAAGGCACTGTTTGCAGAAACAGGCTATTTATTCTCACAGATGGTCTATTAAGATCTAACTCAAAAAAGAAAATTAATAGCTATGGTGATAGAGACTAATTAAATCAAAATAATATCATAAATAGAACAGACAAATCTTTGTTATATGCAGCTTCATCTGCAATACTGGATATCATAATACAGTGAAAAAAGTAACAATATACTCATGAGTGGAAACATCATTTAGCCAACCTTCCTCTCTCTCTCTCTCTCTCTCTCTCTCTCTCTCTCTCTCTCTCTCTCTCTCTCTCTTTCTCTCTCTCTTCTTTCTTTCCGGAACTGGGGATTGAACTCAGGACCTTGCACTTGCCAGGTGCAAGGCAGGCACTTGTGCTCCTAAGCTATCTCCCCAGCCCAAAATTAAAGCCTGCAGTTTTTGCTTTTCTTTAAATATTTTTCCCTTTTTAAAAATGTTACTAATTTTAGTTGGTTGCTTAGAAACATTAAGAAAAATACATATAAGCCAGTGTAAGAAAAATACTTATTTATGCTGGGGCTTGCAGTATATTAAAAAATGTGAAGAACATGATATAACTATGTATGAGGGTGTGTGGTTATCAAAACAAATTTTGCCAACTCAACTTTCATAGGCTGCCTCTAGTTAGAAATGAGTGATATGTAGCTTTCTACAACTGCATTTATCAAAATGAAGAGTAATGCTTTTAATTAGCTACATCAACAAGTGACTATAGATTATTCCTGGATGGCAAGAGCCATATCAGAAGTAAACTTGAACAAAGATGAGTTTCTGTGGTAGGCTGGGTGTCCAGGGCTTTTTTCCTTATCCTCTCACCAACTAGAGACAAAGTACTCACGTGAAAAGATTTGCTGCTGGTATGCATGTTCAAAAAAAAAAAAAAAAAAGCTACACTCTTTAAGTTTCTCACCTGATGGAAAAGCATCATGTTTGGAAATGAAGGAAAGGTCCTACCACTAGCTGAGTACTTACTTTGTTAATCTTAGATAAGTAACTAAACTCCTTAGGTCTCAGTTCTAATAGCATAAAATAAAAGAAGTACCCTAAGTCAATTATTCCTAAGATTCCAAAGAAGAAATTTAGGAGCTGGGGAGACAGCTTGGCAGTCTAAGTGCCTGACTGGCAAGCGCCAGGACCTGGGCTCGATCCCTGGTACTACATGCCGTGCCAGCCCTGGAACCCTGGGCACGCCTTGCCAGCCATCAAAGCAAGTGTGAGGGTGTGTGCCTGTAATCCCAGGGTTGGAGAGGCTGAGACAGAAAGATCACTATGAGTCTGAGTTGTGTAGTAAGACCCGGTACCAAATAAATAAATAAACAAATAAATAAAAAGAAAAAAACTATGGATTTCTGCTGATCTATGGAAAGGAGCAGTGATGCTTAAATTGTTTAGTCTCCTCTCTTCAGTTGTAATTTCTAACATATTTTGTTTTTCTCTGTTAATTTTGCATGCATAGATCTGGTAATAGGAACAATTCTGTATCACTCCTAATGTAACATTTTGTTACATTCACAGATATGGCATAGATCTGGTAATAGGAACAACTAGTTGGAAGAGAACACTGCATTACAGCAAATACTGTGAAATTCATATTAAGTGAAATTCTGTATCACTCCTAATTTTTCTGTTTTAATTCTATTTTGTACTCTTAAAAAAAAAGAATGTACATGAAAAAAAGTTTAAAGGTTGATTCAAGAATTGTGAGTGGATATTTGCAGTTGCCTGGCTTTTTTCTGTTTAATGTATTGGTTTAAAAATTTTTTTTTTGGTTTTGTTCTGTTTTAAACTGTTTTCCACAAAAAGAAGTAAAAGACATGCATTTAAGAACAAAATGAACAAGTCTCATAACAAAAAATGTTAAAACAATTCTCTAAAACAGTGATCTAGATGATGATATGTAAAAGAAACTGAAGAAGCACGCAACTTAAAATGTGTGTATCATCAAAAAGCTGATTTTAATTATATTCCTGATTATAGCATCCTGTAAGAAAGTTCTGAAAGAGGAGTCAAGGTTCCTGGGTCTACATTTTGTTACATTCACAGATATGGCAGTTTCAATCTGTTCCTAAGTTTTTTGACTCTTTTTTTAATCAAGAGATGGGCGTATAATTCTTTCTGTTAAAAAATAAGATGTGGCCAAAATCATATTGTATGACTGGGTAATTGAAGACAATAAAATTTTGCTTAACTCTCACTTCTGGGATGTTCATCCTCAAAACTCACTCACTGTGCTATGGGTAAGCCACACAACACAGGACTTATATAAATGCTGTACTCCAGTTCTATTAAGGTTGATGCCCACAGCTGGAGGTAAAAAGAGCAAATGAGGGGCCCAGCAGGATGGCTCAGTGGTCTAAAGCGCCTGCTTAGGAAAGCTTGGGCAGCTGCAGGGACCTCGGTTCGATCCCAGGCACCACATGCTGCTCCAGCCCTGCCCTCTGGACAGGCTGAGCCGGCCATAAAAACAAACAAACAAACAAGCAAACAAACAAAAGTTCTGAAACAAGGAAAAAAAATAAAATTAAATTTAAAATTCTTAAAAAAAAAAAAAGAGCAAATGATCCCAGCCCAGGCTTTTACTCTTATTCTTGGCTTGGCTATCCAGTGGGCAGATGAAATCTTTACCTCTTTCTGCTTTGCTATCTTAATCAGATGATGACAGTCAGTTCACCTCACGGCTCTAACACATAGTACTCAAGAGAGTTGGAGAGGCTGGGTTTCTGCCAGTGTAATACAAAATCAAATTACAGCTCTTCCCAGTGTCCAAGTAATTGGCTTCTGTTTCCCAACTCACTCACACAGAGGATCAGTAGCTACTGCTGGACAGAAGGGTAGGGCAATGTAATTAAAGTTGGCTCATCAAGGCTTTAATTGTTTTGGGACAAGTTCTGACTATGCAGTCCAGGCTGGCCTTTAACTCACTATGTAACCTAAGTTAGCCTTGAACTTACGGCAATCCTCTTGCCTCCGACTGATAGTATTACAGGCATGTGCCACCACACCTGGCTTAAGGCTAAAATTTTAAGGTGCTGGTAATATTTTCTTGGTTTGAGTCCCAAGTTCATGCATTTTAATTTTATTACCTAAGCATACAGAAATGTAAAATATACTCAATATACATGATATGCTTTCAACTCTGGAGAATCTGCAACTGAGCCCCATCCTAAATATGTGTATCTACATATGTACTATATATAATATACATTTAGCATATATATGTGCAGTCACTAACATTTATTGAATTTAATAAGACATTGAATACTTTTTGAACATTGTTTTCATGTAACTTATCAAATAACTTTTTTTTTTTTTTTTCAGGACTGGGGTTCAAACTCATGACCTTGCACTTGCTAGGCAAGCACTTGTGCCACAGAGCTATCTCCCTAAACCCTTAGATAGCTTCTTTATTAGCCTACTTTTACAGATGGGAAAATAAGGACAGAGAGGTTAAATAACTAGACAAGGCTTGTACAGTAAGTTACTGAGCCAGAAGTCAAATCCAGCCTGAGAAGGCACAAAGCTCGCATTGCTTCCACTACTAAACAATGCCAAACTTCCTACCATGAATAAAGGTAATAGTGAAATGAAACCAAATGGAAGTTGGAGATAGTAAAATATAAAAATTTCAATAGGATCAAGAAAATTACATATAGTAAATTAAACCTTTAAATCATAAAACACAAGTGTACAGGATATATCATAAATCCTCATGCTCAAATTTTCTCATTCTATAAATGAGCAAATAAAGGCTCATGAAGTATAGCTATTTAAGACTATACTGGTAGTTAAAAGTAGTTGACAAAGTCTTGATTCTTACTTAGCATCATAATAGACTGTGTGTGCATACCAGGAAGATAACAAATGAACAATGACTTTAGTACTTTGGTACTGTTTTTGATTATTTCAATAATACAGGAAGTTAAAATAAGGAAATACCATAGAGGATCAGTTTTAACAGGTGGTGTTATATGATTGTCTAGAGGATGACTTTTCTGAAATCAAAAAATAAAACTGAAAATGGAGGAAAGAAGAAAGGAGAAAAAAAGCTCTGAATTACAGGACTTTAGCTATCACAGCCAAATAAAGCAATACCTTCACTGGTTTGTGGAGATGGACCTCTACTAAATTCAGTGATGTGTTCATAAAACTGTAATAAAAGCAGGAATGCAATAGTTTATGGATTTAGTTACATTAAATATGCAAAGGTTATTTCTATGGAATGTTCTCATTAATGAAATCTGCCTGCTACTGAGCTATCTTACAAAACTTATAGTTTTTTTTTTTTTTTTTTTTTTTTCTTGTCTTTTAGGGAAGGGTCTACAGGGTGTTTAGGGTCTTACTACTAGATCAGACTCATAATGGTTCACCTGTTTTCAGCCTCCCAAGAGCTGGGATTACAAGCATGGGCCACCATGCCCAGTCTCAATTGCCATCTCAGTGTGTGAACTCCCCACCCCTATGCCTGTTTGCAGGTGCTTTAATCTGCTGAGCTATTTGGCCTGCCGTATAGTTTTGAGAAAGGTTTGCTGTTGTTTGGCAAACTGACCAGAAAAAAAAAAAAAAAAAAAATGCCTTCTATCCATTTCTTCCTTCAGTACATTATTTACTGAGTATAGGCCACACAGAAAGATATCTTGAATACACTAAAAAGGGTTCCGGACAATGTATATGTAGTTAGTTATTTTAAGAAAAGGAAGAAATTGACATATATATTGCCCTTGCATGAATACAGGAAATAATTCAAGAAAAAGAAGAAAAAAGTGTGACAATGAGACATCTAAAACTTTATTTGTATAGTTTTTATTTTTGAAATGCATGAATGCCACATACTCAAAAGTTAACCTTCCTATTTAAAAAAGAACGCCTATTTCATCTCCAAAAACTTTTCATCTTCAGCAAAAAGTTTCACAACATATAGATTACTAACGAGTCAGATAAGCAACAAATGCAGCAAAATATTTAAGTTCTTCATATACCTCTCTTAAGAATAGCTAAGAAGCCCACCGCTGGGAGCTGAGCCTGCGCACCCGCTGCGGCCCAAGCTCCAGCACTGAACCCATCAAATAGCCCGTTTGGCAATCGTTCCGGTCCACGAGCCTACCAGGACTACTCAATCCCAAAGCTCCACCTCCACCTACAGACCACATCCCCCAGGATTCAGAAAAGCTAGCAGCCAGAGCCCCAACACAAGAGTC
>PVJA010047531.1:0-14606 GCA_004027025.1 Myocastor coypus
GTACTAAATACATAAAAATAGATAAATAAGTAAATGCATGCATCTGTCAGCTATTTTGCCATGCTCCTTGCGAAAGGCAAAGACTCCAAATAGCTGTCCTACTAAACCTTACACATAAATTAGTCAGCCTCAAAACGCAGTGATAAACAAAGTGGAGGTAGACAAGATATATTCTTTCCCCGCCCCCCAAGGAAAGGTTTACAGGTTGTTCAGAATCTCACTACTAGATCAAACTCTTAGTAATCAACCTGTTTAGAGATTCCCAAGAGCTGGGATTATAGACGCACACCACCATGTTTAGTTGTCCTCTCAGTGCACCACAGGGGTGGGGCCTGCATGGCAGGCCCAGGGATCCAACCCCAGCCTCTGTGCCTGCTTGCAGGTGCTTTAATCCACTGAGCTATTTGGCTGGCCCATGAATAGATATATTGAGAAGTACTAAGTGTAATGCTGATCATATTTCATACATTTATATGATGATTTATTATAATGAAAAACATGCATGTCTCTCCTGACAATTGCCAAGACTTTACAGTTACTTGGATTTATACTGTGAATCATCTCATCTCAAGAAATGTAAAGGCACAAGTACTAAGCAGAATGAGTATTAAGTCATAGTAAGAATGACACGCAATAAAGTATAAAATGAAAGCCTTTCATTTCTGAAACATTTTTATTTCTTTAAGAGATTTCTGTACTAAGGATATCTCAACATAAAAATAGAAAACAAAACAGTAATTCTACTTCAGGATGTAATCAACTAACTCTTCTTGTTCATGAATAAGATAAGTAAGTATGGGGAAAGTAACATCTTCGCTCTGCTTTTCAAATATTAAATTATATTGACCACTTAACTCTTGGAAAATTACTATTATTATTATTATTATTAAAAATTTTAGAACAGTACATCAGTAATATAAAAAATATCTAATAAGCTGGAGCAAATCAACTATTTAACATATAGCATATCAGCTGGTCATACATGATTCTTACTTTAGCCACGTATATTGGTCATTTACTCTTCCTTTGAGACTTTTGTTGATTAAAATAATCATGAAGCATAAATGCAAAACCTACTCAAGGCTGTGCAACACGTGACTCTCTCAGTGGAAGAAAGAAGTGGCACTTCAGTTCAGGGATATCAAAATAGCAAGAATATAAAAGTTAGTTTGAGTAGAGATGGTACAGAGTAAGTTTTCCCCTTGAGTTATTAGCTGAGCAAATTGGATACTCTAGGAAAGTATTTCTAAGAATGCAAGCAGAAATTGTCTTCTGAGATAGTACTCAGATGGTAAGAAGGTGTTTTTTGTAGTCTGGAGGTGCTGATGAATGAAAACTGTCATTTCAGACCATAATGGAATAGGAACTTATCAAAATAGCAGGCTTTCAGTTGAGACCCTAGAAGAAGCAACACCTGTGTAGTAAGAAACTAGAAGCAGATCATCCTCAGAGGAAGGGACTACTGCATGCCCGTTTTACTAGCATGTGAGGTGGAGAAGGAGCACATCATAGCACCATGGGCTTCACTGGCTCTTCAAGCACCACACCAGTATTTACACAAAAATTACCAGCCATGCCAGAAAATAGGACCATGTGACTGAGTAATCTAAGACTGAGCATACACCAAAAGGAATTTTAGATAGTTGAGATAGCATGAGTTTACGTTAGCACACTTACGCTTACAATATTCCAAAAAGAAATACAAAGATGAAATATTTTGACCAGAGAATCAGAATTTAATTAAATGATCAGATACAAGCCAGGGGTGGTGACACCTACCATCTTCTGGCAGACTTGATAGCAGGAAATGCTGGCCACAGAGAAGAAGCTGAAAAACATTCTTAATTCTAAACCATATTGGAAATATTTTGAGAGAGTTGTTAATATTTCTTAGATATTTTGTAGACTTTAACAGTGAATCATCAGGGACTTCAGGGTTGGTTCACTCGTTTGTGTGGGGAAGATCTTCTAACCACAGGCTAAAAATAGAGTAGGAACATAAGATACAACTAGGCCTGGTAGGGTACAGCAGCCTGATGGATTTCCCAGAAACACGATAGAACCTTCCCAAAGGCCTGAATATGAACTTCTCAGGAGAACTCAAGAGGATTTTTGCTAGGACGACCTTGGCATGAAAAATACAGGAAGTAGGGGCCTGGTGGGGTGGCTCAGTGGTCTAAAGCGCCTGCTTGGGAAAGCTTGGGCGGCTTCAGGGACCGCGGTTCGATCCCCGGCACAACATGCTGCACCAGCCCTGCCCTCGGGGCGGGCCAAGCCAGCCATAAAAATAAGTGAATAAACAAATAAAGGTTCTGAAGCAAGAAAAAGAAAGAAAGAAAGAAAGAAAGGAAGAAAGAAAGAAAGAAAGAAAGAAAGAAAGAAAGAAAGAAAGAAAGAAAGACAGGAAATAACCATCACCCTAAGTACTCATTACGGTGTCCCCTCATGGTAGTCAGCCCTACATGGTAGGATATATATATATATTTGTACCTTCTTCTTGTATATATTTGGCCTAAACTTTCTCTGTAGAGCTTGGGTGTTTGTTTCGTTTTGTTTTGTTCTGTTCTGTTTTGTTTTTTCCTACCACTGTTTATACTTCTTTCATTCAGTTCTTTGTTGGGCACAAAGAGAACATGGAAGACATCTCTAGCAGGACATTCCAGCCCTGCCAACCTGGGTAACAACACCATGATTGCTTTAATGTTTCTGTCTATTCAAACATGCACTCATGTTAATTATTTTTTTTCCCTATCATTGTGGTTGACGTTTTCCGGCTTCTCTACATGTTTGTCAAATTCTGTGAGATGCCGCATGTTGTAAGTTTTACCCTGCCATAGACTTTTATCTCACTGCAAATATTCTTGAACATTATTCTTAGAGTTGAGAAATTTCTTAGAACACTTTATTTGCGCATTTTACTCGCTCATGTTTTTGTGTGTGACTGGGCTAGCATCTAGTGCGCTGCAGTGACACCATGTAATGCAGCCTGCACAATGCCCTGTGAATCTGAATTTTCTAATCTGCCTGAAAGCAACCGGCAGCATTCCAGATCCTGTGTGTCCTTCGTGCAATGTTATTTCAGTCGTTTCAGGTAGATGTCTTTTTCTATACAAGCCTATGCTGATCGTTCCTCAGTTGGCTGCTCAGGAGAAGGTCTCCTCATTTCTTCAAAATTCTCTTTCCACACACCACTTTCCTATCTACTATTATTAACTGAAAACTTCCCTTCCCTTGGTCTCTCCAGTATCTCAGTCCCATCTCTCTAATTCGAGGAACCTATTTGGGAGAAACATTTCAAAATACATTAAGTTCTATCAGTGAAATCAAAGGCATGCTTCACATCCAGCATCAAATACACAATCTAGTGATACAGCCTTCTAGTCATGCATAAAAAGAAAAATTAATCCATTCCTATTTTGACAAGAGACTATACTTCCTCCTGAGGGTAAATGCAGAAATAATCTGTGTGTTGCTAAGATTTTCAGGGTTGTGTAATTTTTTGGTAGACATACAAATTCTAGTCTTGAAGATTAGAGTTTTGAGGCTGCTTTTCTAAGCTAAGATTGCTGTTCTCCCTTTTGTGGTATCACTGGTTAAAGAGTTGATGTAATTGTGAAAAGAAGTAAGATAAGCTTCCATCCTACTGTGCAACACATTAGTTTGTCCGGCTGCCTTGCCTCACACAACAGTTACTGCCAGCATCTGGCTGGCACTTAGATGACCATCCAAAGCCTCGTGTGCTTCCAGGTTGACCTTTTCGAAGACGGCTGGACCTAGAATCTGATGCTGAGATTAGAGGTGCCTTATGCCGGCTGTGAGTGCCACTTCCCCAAGGGTAGGTGCCCTGAGTGGAATATGAGGAGCAGGAAAGGCCTGTTGTCCTCATGTCCTGGCTCTGCTGCTTTGCTGCCTGCTGCCTGCTGCCCACCATGAATTATTTCTCCTCCTTGTGCCACACGGCCTTGGACCAAGCCCACGAGGGACCAGAACCTCTGCAAACAGTCAGCAGAAATAAATCTTTTCTCCTTTCACTTTGAGCATTGGGTATTTTGTTTCAGGAGTAATAAAAGTAACTAATATAGCAAAGCATAGCACTTTCCTAAAGCCAAGCACATCTTTATTTTTGCTGTAGTGGGAACTGAACCCAGTGACTTCACACTGAGCAACATTCAATGACCATGATTTTATCCTTTTTTTTCTTTTCCTTTATTTTTATAGGGTAAGGTCATGCTATTTCACTAAAATTATCCAGGTTGGGCTTTAATTCACAATACCCCTACTATAGTACTATAATTATAGGTGTGTGCCACCATGCCTGACTTTGCTATAGCAAACTGATAAGGCAAAATACTATTTAAAAGCAAAATTCAAAAATGAATCACTAAAAAGAGACAGTATATAACTTGTTACTTTTAAAATAAATGTCAACACTTCAAATTTCTTTTGAGTTTTATGAGAAAATTTATATATTAAAACTTATATTTAAGTTATGTTATTTTACATATGTTTTCTTACAGAGTCTATATGCATATATATACATATATATATATATATATATATATATATATAGAGAGAGAGAGAGAGAGAGAGAGAGGGACTCTTTGAGGTTGATATCTCAAAAAGACCAGCAATAGCATTCAAGTCTGAATAGTCAGCTTGGGAAATGTCCCTGAGAATCACTGGTGACCAATAGAAAAATAAGATAAAGGAGGAAAATCAGAATAAGGTGTATGCATACCTGAACAGGTGTCCATATAACCCACTAGGGATTGATTATGTCGAAGCCTTTTAGAAATTAGTAACATGGCTTCAAGTTTAAGCACAGAGAACAACTTGAGGAGTACCATTATAGCTTTTGGTATTATAAATAAGGGTACTGTAATTATTTATTATTCTTTAATAACAAGAAGGTATCTGCTACAGTTATTGATCTATAAACTTTAAGATTAGTTGATTCTTTCTTCCACACAGATGAAAATTTGAAAATCTATGCATTTTAAGAGCGCGTCTTTGTTACTTTTCTCCTCAATGAAACAAAATATCCAACACCCAAAGCGAAAAGAGGAATGGCTCACTTTAGCTCGCAAGTGCTGGAACTTGGATTTCACAGCTGGCTGGCCCCAGGTCAGGGTCTTGTGGCCGAGGGACATCACAGAAAATAAACAGCTCAGCAAGCAACAGCAGGGAGCCAGCCTTCCCCTTTTACCCCATCCAGCCTACCGGCTTTTGGGTGGTGCCACCCACACCCAAGGGGGCGCTTCTGTCCTCAGCAAGCTTAAGGCACACATAGTACACTGCTGCTGCCAATGAACTAAGTTATTGTCACCTACCCTTAATCCCAAAGTCGCACACGCTAAAACTAATAGCTTCAAAATTCCCCACCTATTTATTGTACTTAGATTTCTGCCTTTTCTGTGAAAAAGAGCAGTTAGTGCTTATTGTTTTTTTGTTTGTTTGTTTGTTTGTTTGTTTGTTTTTTCTCTGCTTTTTGCATTTTTTCCTCTTTGTCTCTTCTTAGCTTCTTATATATTTTTTCTTTGTTTTTCCAGTTTGGCATGCGTATCTCTAGTAATCAGAACAACTAAGTTGTAAACAACATTATGTAATGCAAGGAATACTGTTGATTTTATATTATTTTGTTTAGGAAAATTTTGTATCATTTCTTATTTTCTATTATATTTTGTATTCTCTTTTTAAAAATCTCGGGCCAGTGAGATAGCTCAGTGGGCTAAAGTGGCTAGGCAAGCTTAGGAGAGATTAGGGACCACGGTTCGATCCCCGGCACAACATGTCACTCCAGCCCTGCTCTTACGGCAGGCTGAGCCAACCATAGAGTCTGGGCATAGTGGCGCCTCTAATGCCAGTGTTGGAAAGACTGAAAACAAGAAGATCAGTATGATTCTGAGCTGCACAGTGAGATCCTTTACAACTAAACACATTAAAAAAAAAAAAAAAAAAACCCTCTACCTATGAGCACATTAGGCTTTGTGGGACCCTTTAGACATATACAATAGTATTATGTATGTAGCATTGAAAATACTATAATATACACATACTGTTTTATCTTCTCATAGCTGGAAAAATTCTGTTATTCCAGGGTTTTGAGAGTGTCATCTTTGTTTTCATCGTACCTTGTCTTTTGTGTCTTAATATTGTCTCCAAGATTTGCTTTGCTAAGTCGTTTTTACTTTTGCAATAAAATTATCAATGGTCACTGTCCCTTATGTTATGTTCCACATGGGGAAAAAAATCTCATATATGGCCAGGAATACAATAAATCCCTTTGGTAATTAATATATTTATAACTTTTATTATCATGCTTTGAGGGTGGACATAGAGAATGCTCAGTCTGTTTTATTATTCAATTATAGTAACAATGTTAATGCTAGTAGTTGCATGTTTATTTCTTCTTTCTTTTCTTTTGCTTTTAAAGAGAAAATTCAAAACTAGATGTGCTTTAATGCAAAAAAAAGTACAACTACAGCATTTTACAGCATGTGTTAGGTGAAAGTTTGCTTAAGCTACATATTTTCCTGTACCAGGAAAAATAAGGCATGCCCCACAAACAAGCTTGACTCGGACAAATGTGTCTGAGTCAGGTGAGTTCATGTGTGTTTGGAGATTTTTCATCCTGCCTAAAACTAAAAAGATCAAGGTGGTAGCCACAAAGAAGCAGGAGCAGACAGAATGAACGCCATGCAGAGACTTATCCTTCATAGGGTTCACAGATGTGAAAAACACGCTCACTTTCCCAAATCCAAGAAGAGAACTCAGCGACACCACGCACAGCAAAAGCAAGGCTTTACTGTACATCTTGCAAGCTCCAGTGTGTGGTAGGCAAGAACACCCAGGGTAGACACAGCAAGCAATTTATTCACAAAAGCACAGATGCTTCCTTCCTACGATACCTCCTTGGCTGAGTGAAGAGTCGTCCCTGATATTCTCTAAATTTGATGATTTTCTTAGAGTATATTTTTTCTCTCCCATATACGTTGCATTTTTATTTTCTCACGAAGAATTACTCTATAGTTAAGTTCTCCGCCTAGGTCCTGTTGGCTGAAGGTCTTCCAGGTAAACAGACTCTGCAGTTTGTCAAGTTTAGCTGCTAGTCATTTTCCACTCAGAACTAGGAGCTTTGTCTGGAAGATGGACCACTTAGGATCTTGTTTCACAGATGGTCGCCTTTACTGAACGCACAATCCAGTTTCTGTGCCAAGGGTCATGCAGTTGAGAAGGAAAACAGTAACACTTCATCACTGACATTTGAGGGGATATCTTATTCTGATTCATTGTGTCTATGATGTTGGTGAAATAATTTTTGCATCATTCCAGAGACTCTTTGGGAAGATTACTTAGAGGTAGACATATTGCAAGAGAAGCCCTGTATGTCATACACCAAGCAATAGGTAAAACTCACAGTCAGAATAAGGTGGCAATTTCCAACTCAAGTACAGAAATCAGTAAAATATATAAGAATGGAAACACTGCACATCTTACTTGGTTAAGAACACTGGCTGCTGAGGCAGTTGGGGGAAAAATAAGAAAATCCTCTACTGTGGCTCTCCCGGGGCCTATGATTACAGTGAGTCTCATAGTAGAGCTGTTTCATATGAATTGGCCTCTCTTCAGGGTCTGCAGGCAACTCCTGCACAGGTACTGCATCCTGCTCAGCTGAATAACCCCCATTATGCAGATTGTCTTAAAAATAGTAATACAGTCCCCTGGGTGTTTTAACTCAAATGCGCTGAAGCAAAGGTCAGGAAAATCAGCCTTCACAGATGGAAGAGAAATATTGCCATTCATACTGCAGCTGTGTACATGACTTCAATAAAACATGCTTACTTCTTCTAAAAGAAAGGATAAGAAAAGACTGTGAAGTTCTTACTGTAATTATTTCAACAGGAAATTGATAACCTAAAAGAGCTTGTTTGGGACTATACTGAAGAGTTCTGTGCATCAAATTAAATCCCTTTTCAGTGAGATCATTACTGCAGGCAAATATATGACTGTCAGCATATTATTTTTAGAAGTTTCAATTCCTCCGAAATGTCAACCTAAACAAAAAAGACTACTGTAAGAACTTAGGCAAAATTATCGCCATCTCTCCTGCTCCACAAATTTATTCTCATGTGCTTGCTCTAATCTGTTCTGTCTCCTTCATATGTATGATCTCTCTTTAACAATAACACCTCCTCTCCATATGCTCAGGGAAAAAACAGCACAGATACACGCATCCCCCAAGGACTCCAAGTGTTTTCCCATGTTTCAAAAAAAAAAAAATTGCATCTAAAGTGAGTAGAAAATTAATGTACAGCATGAGGGAAAACAGTCTCATCGTGAGCTCCTGTCTCTTCATGTCTCTCTGCTGAACAAGAAGACAGCGGACGCTAATCTGAATGGTTGGCATGCAGTATGTGGCATAATGGTGGCATGGCACAAAGAAATCAATGTCATATTCTCAGCGTGTTTCTTAGGTCGTAGAACAGTGAGGCAGACTGGAAGGATATTTTGGAGTGACTTAAAGACTGACACACTTGCCGGGCGTGGTGGCTCACGCCTGTAATCCCAGCACTTGGGAGGCTGAGGCAGGAGGATTGCTGCGAGTTCGAGACCAGCCTGGGCTACAAAAGTGAGCTCAAAGCCAGCCTGAACTGCACAGTGAGACCCTGTCTCAAAAAAGCCAAAAAAAAAAAAAAAAAAAAAAAAAAAAAAAAAAAAAAAAAAAAAAAAAAAAAAAAAAAAAAAAAAAAAAAAAAAAAAAAAGACTGACACACGAAGCTTTGCATTCAACCTGCTAAGAACTAAATCTCAACATGGTTACAGTATAGGCCTATTTCTAAAGATGTTGAAAGGACCTGGCTCAGGAAACAAAACAAAATAAAACAGAACTAATATGCTTAGGGTAAGTGAGCTTTCAAATAGGAGAAAGGATCTCAATTTCTTTGTCGAATGGGCAGAAGTGTATTTTTACCTGACTAAATGGATGTTCTAGGCTCATAATCAGTCAGTATTGTAATTTTTTAAGAGTCAGCCTATGAGTCAGATGATATTTTAGGTTAACTAAAATTAAAGAATAACGCTGAAAATAGTAAGTGAATGCAAGAGCTTCCTTACGATACCCTGCGCAGCAAGCATTCCATTTCTGCATTTTCCATGTCTTGATTTTTACTGAATCGCTGCCCACTTATACATCACTCTGCCAAGCTGCTCCACTCTTACGAACCTTCCCATGAACTGTACAGAAATGGAGGAGAAAATTTGATGAAAAGGATTTTAGCCAAACATATTGGTAAAATCCACCTGATTGCTAAACACAATGTATTATTTTCAGGGTTGCGCTACTTTATTAGTGGAAAGGAGACAATCCTCTCTTTGTTTTTGTTTTTTAGGGAAGGGTCTACAGGGTGTTTAGGGTCTCACTACTAGATTGAACTCACAGTGATCCCCCTATTTACAGCCTCCCAAAAACTGGGATTACAGGCTTGCGCCATCACACCCAGTCTCAATTGCCATCTCAGCATGTCCCCTGGGGTAAGACCCGCACAGCAGACCCTGGGACCAAACCCAGCCCCGTGCTTGCTTGTAAGGACTTTAATCCACTGAATTATTTGGCTGCTCCTCTTCTTTGCTCTTTAACATTTTTCCTCTAATGTTTAGTGATAGATTTTAATACAGTCTTGCCATATTTCTTCATCATTGTTTGCAGCTTTTCTTTTTATAAAAGAAATATGTTGGGTTGTTGCAGGGTCTCACTATGCAGATCAGACTCACGGCGATCCTCTTGTTTTCAACTTCCCCACTGCTGGAACTACAGGCATGTGTCACTATGCCCAGACTCTGGGCCAGCTCAGCCTGCCCTGGGGGCATGGCTGGTGTGGCTTGTGGTGTCCTGTCGGGGCTTGAACCAAGGTCCTTGTGCTTACCTAACTTTGTCTGAGGAGATGCTTTAATCCACTGAGCTATTTTGCCGGCGACTTGCAACTATTCTTCATTGACTTTTGCCTACACCTTCCTTGTAGATATTTTCCCGTAACCTTGCTTCTTTTGTTTCTTTTCTTTTGTCACTTTTCATTCCTTGAAACCTCCACAACTACTTACTTTCAGGCTGCATGCAGGGCTGGGGAGATAGCTCCATGGCATAAGTGCTTTCCTGGCAAGTGTGAGGTCATGACTTTGAACTCTGGTCCCACCAAAAAAAAAAAAAAAAAAAAAAAGGCTACTTGCATTCTTACAGGAATGTCTGGGTGCATCTCAGCATATATCCTTGGTGGCTCCTGCCACAACTGCTCTAGTTGACTGCTTTTCCCAGTCACATCCCTTTCTCCAACTTTCCATCCCATTCTCTTCTTTCTAGTGAAAATAATTTCCTGTAGTTCTTTCATCTTTTGACCTTTTCTCCTTGGCTTCTCTTTAATTTTGCTGCTGTTTCTTCCATTGCTTTTTAGGTTCTCGGGATTTTGTTTCATTGTCCCCCCATGGCTCAATTTAGTTGCTCATTCATCATTTCCTTTGCATCCTAGAACTTTAGCCTAGGATGTAACTTAACATTGGTGAATTCCAACTATTTGTCCATGACAATCACTGAAGCTGTACAGAGATAATTTTACCTGTGAACTCTACATTAAATCATGCTTCAAGTTACAATATTCAATATAGAACTCATCACATTACGGATTTATGGGGGTGATGCCTTGCGGTAATTTTTTCACTGTTTAGAAACAATGGTCTTTAAATACATGAGTTCCTTAAAAAAAAAAAAAAAAAAAAAAAAAAAAAACAGATTTTATATTGCTTCCTCCTTAAAGTCTAAAAGCACCTGACTCATAAATTCTTAGTGTCATATAATCAGGAAACAAAGATCCATTAAAGACAGATTTGCTTTTAGGATATCTGGAATATTAGAGCAAAGAACTTCAGGGATATTAAACTGTATTCAGTGGAAATAGGTTTGAGAATTTAAGAAGAAATTTGATTCAGAAATTGAGAGTTTTCTCCATCACCCTTCCAGATTGACTGATTCAATCTGGTTTCAGCATCTAAAACTATTAGTTTCTACTAGAGATCAATACGTATTCTCTTAGATTTAATTCAGTAGATGGAATTTCTGATGAAGGCCAATCCTTCTTCACAATTAAACAATAATTTTCTGCAGAAAGACTCAAAAAGAGCATGTTTTCCTCCTTGGTCTTTTGCATGTAAGAGGAGCTTCCAATTCTCCATGTTAACTTCACAATACAACGATTTCTTCATTCAAATTTAGTGACATAGATAAAAACTATATAGAACTTGTTTAATTTTATATGTAAAAGGAAAAGAAGCATGAAGATATTTTTAAACAAACACCAATAATTGTGCAGCCTTTGCATAAAGATAGTAAATAAAGCAAGTAAAACACTGATTCTAAAATCTTCAGAAAGTATCAAAATTGGCTCTAATCTCTCTCTCTCTCTCTCTCTCTCTCTCTCTCTCTCTCTTCCCAGATGATCAACATATAGCCATCAATGTGGCCATTAAGTTGGCCCAAAATATCTCTAAATATTCTGAAAAACATATAGATTTATTCGTTAAAACAGGGTAAATTAATAGAAAATGATCAGGCAATTATTCATAAGGTATCTAAGAATTTAAGCAGAATATTTTGTTCATCCTTTTGAATGAAAAGGATGATAAAAGGGTAATAATAAGAAAGAAAAAAAGGAACTAAATAACATTGAGAAATTATAAGATAGAAACGAAATAAATGTAAAAGTCTAAAATTATATCTGAAAATGACTTCATAGAAAAACAGTAGTGTATCTTATTCTACTTATGTTAAAATTATTTTTTCTGTGCCTACTCTTTCTTTTATAACAGAACCTAATTCCATTATACCTCAGCAATATCAATGCTACTTTCTTTTGACATAAAATCCATATCCACTGGAACTTCATAAGCACCAGACACAAGTCTCTGAGACACAGTAACTTAAAATATGTGTAGAAAATGATGACTTTCACACAAAGGGTTTGTTAGTTCCTTCAGCAGGCATTGATTTCACAGGCAGTTTTCAGTATGGCATCTTAGGCAATTGAAATATTTGCGTGTACTATTACCAATAGTATCTCCGTTGGGGATGTAACACTTTGTGATAAACTATTGCTCTACTTTTTTTCCATTTGTGTTATTCTGAAAGAACTATTACTGAAATGGAGATATCTTTCAATATCAGCCAACTTAGAATATAAGAAAGCAAAATAAGCTTAGGGCAGAGTGTTCAGAAAAGATACATCTTTTCTCAAGCTGTGCAGAATTCTAAACACAGTGAAAAAAAGGTAACAGCACCTTGTTTTCATAGGCCACTATCGACCAATGGCTTATAGAATATTTCAATATGTAATCATTAATCTACATCTATAGGTGTGGGAAATTGTAAAGGAGTTAAGAGGTCCAAAAAAATCAGTAGGTCTTCTAAAAATGCGTTTCCAGATATGTAGCCAATGTGAGACAAGGGCCAAGGAATCAGACCAACCCAGCTCTGTGATATGGGGGTGACCAGGAGCTACACCAAGGCTCGAGTGTCTGTGGTTAGCAGGACACAGAACCAGGTGGCTACTTGTAAAAAAAAGAAAAGAAAGAAAGAGAGAAAAAGCAAGATTCATTTCAGACACAACTTTTTGAATTTTTTTTTGTTTCTTTTTTTAGACAAAGTGTATACTAGAAACTGCAGTGATCTAAGCAGTCGCAAATTTGTACATCTGTTTTTTTAAAATATGATTAAATTATCACACTCTAGGAACACTTCATTTGCATTAAATTCTGCACCATACATACTAACTGTAAAAATATCAACCTGCATCCCTGGAGGGAAAAAGTTACTCTAGCAGATAATTTTCACTGAAATGTAACCAAACTTTTAAGTATACTATGAAAGAATAGGAGTGAATAAAATTTTACTGATTTTTCACACACTCAGACACACATCCTCTCTCTCTCTCTCTCTCTCTCTCTCTCTCTCTCTCACACACACACACACACAGTATCCCCAAATGTTTGTCTCTGCTGCAACAGTGCTAGCCCTGCAAAAGAAATCTTGAGACTGTGACTTATGAGACAGCCTCTTAGGTGTTGATGTTGATTTCGTAGCTACAGGGAGATTAACCTGGAAGAAGCATTGACAACACTTACCATGTCAATGGTAGAGAGAAGAAGCAATATTGAGCTATGAATAATCCCAGGGGATTTACTATTGAATTCTACAAGAAGTTAAAGAATATCTCATACCGATAGTATTGACAAAAATATTTGGGTCCACTGAAGTTCTCATGCATTCCTGACAGGGACTTCCCACAAGTACAGTTGGGGCCGAGCACGACTTGCCAGCTGTGCTGAAGTCCAGCATGCCCCGTCCTTAGGACACAGCAGTCTCACCCCTAACTTTTTATTAAAGCAAAGCATGACATATGTACATCAGTCCCTTAACAGCTTCATCCACAATCCCCAACTGGAAACAACCAAAATGCTGACCAGCTAGATTGTGTTGTATTCCACACAACATTAGTCCACAAAACAAGCTATTGATAGCTCAAGGAAACATCCTGAATTCTATCACCAGAACCAAAAAGAAAGAAAGAAAAGAAAAACAAAGAAAAAGGACCAGGAGGATAGCTCAGGGGCTTACGCACCTGCCTGGCAAGTGCAAAAGAAAGAAAAAAAAAAAAAAAAAAAAAAAAAAAAAAAAAAAAAAAAAAAAAAAAAAAAAAAAAAAAAAAAAAAAAAAAAAAAAAAAAAAAAAAAAAAAAAAAAAAAAAAAAAAAAACAGAGACAGAGTGAGAGAGAGAGAGAGAGAGACAGAGGCAGAGACAGAGACAGAGAGACAGAAGACAGAGACAGAGAAAAGAAAGAATGAGGCAACTGTCATTGTAAATTTAAAAAGTTAGGCAGAAGCTAATCCTTTGTATGAATGTGGGTAAATGACTTTCTGCAAAGGGCAAATTAGAAGCACAGAAGTCAAATCAGTGGCTTTCTGGAGCTGGATATAAGAAAAGTGCTCGGCAAAGCTATCATCTAGGAGTGAAGAAATAAGAACCATACAAAACAAAAGCTGGGACAATGGATCTCCTCCAGGCCTTTTCTATTAGAAGGGCTACAGGAAGGTCTCCAAACAGAAAGAGACATTAATGAATAAAAAGAACACATAGGAGGCTGGCAACATAGCTGAGCTGACCAGGCACCTGCTTAGGTAAGTGCATGGACAGGGATTCAATCCCAAGCACCACAAGCCATGCCACCTTGCCCCAGAGTGCTCTGAGCCATGCCACAGAGAGCAGGCAGGTGGCACAGGCCTGTAATCCCAGCACTCAAGTAATGGAAAACAGAAACAGGAGAATCCCTGAGTTTAAGCAACATAGTGAGACCTTATACCAAATATGGAAGAAGAAGAAGAAGAAGAAGAAGAAGAAGAAGAAGAAGAAGAAGAAGAAGAAGAAGAAGAAGAAGAAGAAGAAGAAGAAGAAGAAGAAGAAGAAGAAGAAGAAGAAGAAGAAGAAGAAGAAGAAGAAGAAGAAGAAGAAGAAGAAGAAGAAGAAGAAGAAGAAGAAGAAGAAGAAGAAGAACAAGAAGAAGAAGAA
>PVJA010047532.1:0-14612 GCA_004027025.1 Myocastor coypus
GGAATCGATGTTTATAAATATTACCTTCCATTAATAGGGAGGTGGGTCATGCCCACACAATGCACTCTATAGAATGATTGTGAGGACAATATGCAATATGTCAACTTTCAAAGAAAAAAAGGGGAAAAGAAAAAAAAAAGTAATGTGGATTTAGAAAGGTTAATGTTTAATTATTTAATCAATCTTATAGACCTATATGTATTAATCTAAACTGATCCGATGATGAAAATATGTAATATAACCATTGTTAAATTTAAACAATAAAAGAATTGAAAAAAAAATTTAAAAAAAATAAATAAATATTACCTTCCCCTTGGAACTTCCTGCAGTGGTTGGCATTACATAGCCGAATAAGGAAGACTGAGTGATTCACAGAAACATCATTTTTAAACATATTTTCAGGTAAAGAAAACATTTGTAGTATTCAGGATTTCCAAAAGCTCACTGCAGAGCTGTTCATCTTTTACTTCACTATGTAGTCATTTTCCATGTGATTTGACTAAGTTGCTTTCCTTAAGTCCCTGACAAATTCCATAGGAAAAGTCCCATTCTCATGGAGTTAGCTGAAATGAACATTATTCTACCTTACTCCCAATGAGCAAGTACTTCATTTTCTTTCTTTTTTTAAAATATTTTTTATTTTATTACTTTTAATAAAAAATAACAATGTGGCAGTTTCAAAATACATGAGGGATACATTCCAATATTTGATACAATGCATATTGTTGTCCTCCATTAGTTATACAGAGCACAGGGTATAGATGTTATAATTTTTCAAATCATTATTGGTACACCAAAATTTCTTCTCATTGAACCAAGAGAAAGTAGTTGGAATCATTTTCATGTGGCTTTTATTGACATGAAAGTGAGTCTCCTGAGTAACAGCTGGGCTCTTAACTAACCCTTGGGATCATAAGAATAACAAGGGCAACGTCTTCTTTCTTAGTGTGTTCCTGTGTCCCATTGCGTTCCTCAGTACTACTGAGTACTTTCCATAGACATCTCTGTGTTTGCCAATCCAGTGAATACATATCTACTCATATTGTTGCACTTTAATGATTTTTAAATATATCTTATGTCCTCATTGTTTATTAGTATGCTATCAGAGTGGGCTTCATCAGTGTATTTTCCTGATGATCATTACTAACAAGTGAGCATCATTATTTGGTTCTGCTAAGTCAGAATATGCTCCACATTTATGACACTTGTACTTGAGAAGTAGCAAAGTTTTAGGCAGGATGAGTCATTATCACAAGGGTTCACAGGTTGCCCTCTGCTCTATAGAGCTCAGATAAACAATCATAAACGCCATGCTATGGTTTTCACACAGGCAAACTAGAGACTTTTCAGAAACTACATCACTGTGTTATGAAGATAAATTCTTAGAATTATGAACTGTGATAAATTTCTGCATATGTGCTCCTTGACTGGAAATATCTTGTCTGAACTAACTAGCTATATATTTAGAATTGTTTTCTTTTCCCCACAGTGTCATGTAGTACATTGCCGGGGGGTTGTGAAGGGTCTTATTGGAGTCTAACTTTTTATTGTAGTTCTTCTGTGTATGTATCTACTGTCCGAATGAACCTAGAAGACCTCACAAACAAGACTTATGTTTTCTTTCTAAAGGACTTCAAATAGTGTCTTGTACATAAGAGATATTTAATTATATTTAGTGCTCATTGAGAATGGGGTAAAACTATATCACTATCACAGCATTGTATTGTCATTCAATTTCATTGCATCAGCAATTTAATTGTAATGGAAGAAATTATATTCAATGAAATACTTGTATTGCATGTAGGTATTATTTTGTTTTGATAGCTTATTAATTTAAATGCTTCAGTATGTTTCATAGCCTTTGGAGAATAATTTTTTTTTGTACTAGGAATCAAACTCAAGACCTTAGGCTTACAAGGTTGGCAGTGTGTCACTGATTTATAACTCTGGCCTAGAGTAACTATTCTTTTAGTCAGTTCAAACGTATCTTTCTGAAATGCTTTCTCATTAAGCAACATCTGCTCAGTTTCTGTAATTCATTTTTTTATTATTTTGTTAGAATTTGTGTTGCGATGCTTTAAAGATGTGTTTACATGCCTCTCTTTTCAAAATATATAGTTGCTAAAGTCAGCGACTAAGATTTTATAATGTAATATCCTGTCATTAATGTAGCTAAAAGTATATCGACAACATGAATAAATGAGTGTTCAAGATCCTCTATTTTCTTTTCCAAATTAATTCAGTTATCTAATGAGAATGCATAGTTAATATAATGGTCCAAAACTACTGCTTGCTTATCAAGAGCTTTAAATAGAATTAAATGGTTCAGTGATTCCTTAGAGCACTAATAACCAAACTCAGAACTTGGGAAAGACTTTTGGTGATATTGAAAGGCAGTTGAATTCAGGTAGTGAAGAGGCTAATTTTAAAACTAGATGGCCTTTGTTTGCTTCTGGATGATACCTTGCATTCAACTTTAATAGGTTATTAGCTTCTTTGTGCTTGATTTCTTTATCTACAAATAAAATGATTGTCCGGAATTCATAGGGGTATTGTGAGGATAAAATTATTACATGGAAAAATAATCCAGCTCTGTGCATTTTGTCCATGTAAGAACAGTGTTTTCCAAGAGATGCTAATAATCCATTAATGAATTAGTCATAGTGCCCCATTTCAGAGCATTTCTATTGATAAATACTAACTATAGAAAGTGGTCCACCGTATCTTCTCTGCTGGTGTGTGTACTGCAGGCTTTGAAAGGAGAATTCTGTGGATATTCAAACCTATAGGGGAGGTGATTCCAAGGATAGAAAATATGGGTCAGCAGGAGAGTTGGATCGGCAAGATGTAGTATTCAGAAATGAAAATGAAGCAAAGCCAGGTGGCAGCTGAGTTGGCATTTGAAACGACAGCAGAACTCAGTTGCAGTTGACTAGTCCCTTTCTCTTAAATAATATCACACATCTTTATGGTTTCATACTGAATGTTTAATGACACATTTTTGTACACTGAAACTGCCATCATCTCAATTACAATTGTTATTTGGATGCCAGATGCTCTAAGCTTCCTTTCCCATAGTTCTCTTGAGAAAGGAGCCACATTGGAGGATGCCCGTTCTCACCTGTGCACTTGAGTACATGCATTTACAGTTCAATGTAGATTTCTTGGCTACAAGAAATCTACTGGAGACCAGGCATGGTGGCACACACCTGTAATCCCAGAACTTGAGAGGCTGAGGCAGGAGGACTGATGTGAGTTGGAGACAATCCTGGGCTACAAAAGATAGCTAAAGGCCAGCTTGAAGTACATAGTGAGACCCTGCCTCAAAAAGAAAAAAAGATTTCTTTGCCTTCACATCAGATGATTTCTATTCCCATTGTTTCAACAACTGGACTTCTTACAAGCTTTGATAATTTACATCTTCTAGATCTTTCCTAACTTGAAAGGCTTCTCACTGTTTAGTTTTTTTAAATT
Organism: Myocastor coypus; assembly: GCA_004027025.1. Classification (NCBI taxonomy): domain Eukaryota; kingdom Metazoa; phylum Chordata; class Mammalia; order Rodentia; family Myocastoridae; genus Myocastor; species Myocastor coypus. The sequence goes on from PVJA010047532.1 coordinate 3,475, forward strand.
TTTATAGTAAATGACTTATCTGTCTCTTTCCTCCTTATTTTCCCTATATAGCACATGATTAAGCGCAAGTCAAAAGAATTTTTTGTGTTTGATTCTTTTAAAATTGTAAGTATATATTGACATTTTGTACTAACATATAAATTTACTATATTCCTTGCTACATTTCTTGTGTTGTTAAATTAGTCAAGTGTTTATATGCAAAGTGACAAAATAAACAAATATTTCACAAAGCTATCTTGCATTGTTCTATTTACTTCTAAAACCTTTGTACATAGGGATGTTCATCTTTCCAAGAGCAATTCAACAGCAGAATGCAAATTCATGTTTAAAATGTTAAATAAGAACTGTGGGCAAGAGGCTTGCTTTTATCATGGATAATTTATTGGATTTTCTATTAATGACTATTCTCTTTTTTAGCATTCTTTTTTATGTGTTTAGTGCAGGATCTACAGGGTTTCACTATGCAGATCAGACTCATAGTGATTCTTTTGTTTTGTTTTTCCCTCCCAAGCTCTGGAATTACAGGCATATGCCACCACACTCAGTCGGCATTCTTCATTCGAGAGTCGAACAGTTTAGATTGAAAAAGAAAGGTATTTTGAGTAACAAGGTTATCCCACATGTACACGAAAATTAAAAAATTAAAAAAAATTACTGTTGCTGTCTACTCACATTATTTTTAGTATATCCTAAGATAAATGTTTCCAGATGCCAATATATTTTGATCCCTTGGTTTCCCATACCTGGCAAAAATTACCTTTCACTGGTAGCTTTGTAATCTAGTCAATATTTAAATAACTTAATGTAGTTAAGTCACATGGTCCATTCTACTAACTAAAGTAGGACGTAGCTAAGCATGATCGAACAAGAGATAATTTACATTTGGAAACCAATTTATAACTCAAAAATATGCAACTTCCTATTTCTTGGTCAAACTTCAACTACATTAAATGTTGTGGAAAATTTTACGGGATCCTATAAAATATTATCTCAGTAAATCTATAAAAGTAAAAAAAAAAAAAAAAAATTAAGGGAAAACTTACAATGAAGACTTCCACAAACTAAAATGCAAACTTCTACAGAGTAAATAATGGTCGGAGTGAGAAGACAAACCACAAAATGGGAGAAAATACTAGGAAACCAATCATTTGACAAAGGAGTGACATCAGGCACTCTAAAACCTCAAGAAATAGATGATTAGAAATGAGCAATAGATAAGAACAGAAAGCCGCAAAAGAAAACAAATAAACATTAAGGTATTCTGTAGATTCATGAGAAACTAGCTCCACATTGCTAATCAGAAAAACACAAATCAAATCATAGTGACATGTTATGTCACCCCAGTAACAATGACAATGAGGAAGAGGATGTGGAAAAAAGAAAACCCATACTTCTGATAGGAGGACAACTTAATATAACCATTATTTATACCAATAAGAACATTCCTCAGCAAATAGAAATAGAACTACCAAAATATTTAAAAGAAAATACCATATGATTCAGGTTATGTGCCCAAAGGAAATTGAATCAGTACATGGAAAGGACTTCTGTACTTCATGGTCATTGTAGCTCTGTGCATAACAACAAGAAGCAGCCTAAATGTCCATCAAGTGATGAATTGGAGAAATAAAATGTGTTACATATACATAATTGGATATTTCTTATCCATGAAATAGAATATGCTACATATAAACAATGGAATATTTCTAACACATGAAATGATTGAAATTTTGTCATTGGCAGCACGGGAAAAGTGGGAGATAATTATATTAAGTAAAATAAACTGGACATGTCATGAATCATATGATATCACACATGTTAATACAATTTAGCCTTCTATTTGTCATTCTGAGCTTGGTGACATACAAGTGAACTTTATCTGTTAATTTATTTCATTCTGTTACAGTGGAAGTTCTATGTGTTTTGAAAACATACAATAGTGGATTTTGTTTTGAGTAGTTTAGAGGCCCTGAGGTGTGCTTTGTGGGAATACCAGGCCTCCATTGCCTCATCTGCCTCCCTGATCTACATTCTTCTTTGGAATGTGCCAGCAAGCCAACTACAGGTATAATATTACAGGTATATTCTGTAGTTTCCTGTTGGATCACAGGAAGTCCCCAAGCAGGGCTGACACATAAAGACAGAAGGAACTTGCCTATTATAGTTCTTTCACGTCTGAACTACTCTTTGATATCTCCTCTATTATTCAGTATCCCCATATTTGAAAAGGAGCAGTAAGTAAAACAGCAGTGCCTAACTATAAAGGAGTTAAAGATGGCGGTTTCCTTTGCTAGCTGATAGCTCCAATTTCTGTAAATGCTTCCTATGGAGTCCCCTACTATCATGTTTCTCCCCAAGCAGCGCTGAGCTCTATAGGTTTTCATGTGCTTTCCCAATCAAGTTGTTCTTCACTATGAATTTCAAAAAAAGAATCTTCTCAGTGTCCTAAAATGCTCTAGAATTTTCTGTGTTGCTCAGATGCTTATGTGGCTGTGGGGCTGTGTGTGGAGTCCCATTGTGAGTAGTCAGTTTGGTTATCTGCTACCAATACCTGTAAGGATTATCTTTTTTATTTCTTTTTTTTTAATGTCAGGATCTTTTATTATCACTTGCAGGGCTATAGCTGGTATTCTGAGATATCAGAAAACATTCCTTCAAAATTTTATTATGACTAATATTTAAGGAATGTTAGCTGAGGATATGGTTTCAGGCAGGAGTCACTGAATGCCCTTCACACGGATTTTTGATATTAATGGCATCTCCGCTGCCCTGATGTGTGAGGATGACCTTGGCTATGACCTGAATGTGCTGAAGGTAATAGTAATGATGAATATAGTCATAAGGCTGTATAAGAAATCATATCAAAAATAATCCCTCAGAAAAACAAATGATAACCATCATGAAAGAATTGCTCTATATAGCCAAGGAAGACATAAATTAAAAAAAAAAAAATTGAGGAGAATAGGTAAATGAAGGAACATTGAATGAACAATACAGGAAAAAATGAGAATGACTGGAACAGATTCAAGTTGATATCCAGGACATTAATAATTTCACTGAAGGTTGGAAAAATGACTTGAACAAAAGTGAAAGTAGAGTTTCAGACCTTGAAGATAGCATTGCAGCTAATCAACATGTAAAGAAAGATCTCTTAAAAATAACAAGAAAGCAGAAAATACCAATGCAACAATTGAAAGGTGATGTAAAGAAAAAAAAATCTACGACTAATAGGAATCAGCAAAAGAACTGAAGTCAACACAAATGACATCAAAATCTTTTTTGCTATTTGCTGAAGTAGTAGTGGAACATTTCCCAAGCATGGGAAAAGAAAATGACATATAGATAAAAAAGGTATACAGAACTCCAGTTCATCATAATCAAAGTAAATAATCACCACAGGGCTGGCCTGATAGCTCAGTGGACTAAAGCACCTGCTTAGGCAGAGCATAGCAGCCAGGGTTCAATCACAGCCATGCCATGATAGCGCCACCTGCAGGTGGACTGAGACAGCGATTGAGACTGGTGGCATGGTGGTGTGTGCTTGTAACCCCAGTGTTTGGGAGGCTGAAAACAGAAGAGTCACTATGAGTCCAATCTGTGTAGTAAGACCCTTTAGATTCTGTCCTAAATATAAAATCAGTGAATCAATCAATCAGTCATCGTCCAGCCATATAATAGTCAAGATCCCAGAAATTCAGCTAAAGAACAGAAAACTAAAAGCTGGAAGAGAGAAGATCACCTATAATGGAAAGCTCATGAGAGTCATGGCAAATTTCTCACTACACACCACCACATCAAGAAGAACTTAAAGTGAAATATTTCAGGACCTAAAAGAAAAAAGTTCTAACCCTGATTGATGAACGCTGCAAAGCTGTCTAGAAAATTTAATGTGGAGGGGCTGTGGAGATAGCTCGATACTACAAGTGCCTGCCTGGCAAGTGCAAGCTCATGAATTCAAACCCCTGTCTCACATACAAAATAATAATAATAATAATAATAATAATAATAATAATAATAATAATGTAGAAATAAGGTACATCCATGACAAAGAACAACTGAAGATATTGACAACCATGAAAACAACCATATAAAGAATACTGATGGCTATTTTAGAAAGAGATGAAAATGGCCAAAACTTGAAGAACAACAATGGAAAAGATTCATCAAGAAAAGCAATCAGTTGAACAGAGAGGGAAACATAGTGATTGAACAAAGATAACATTGCAAAGATAATATACATGTAAGTTATAACCATCAAGGTACATGGCCTAAATACACCATGCAAAAGAAGCAGACTGGTAGAGAGAACCAAGAAACAAAATCCAAAAATATGCTGGATGAATGAGACACATTTAACTCCAAAGGAAATTCATAGACTTAAAGAAAAAGTATAGAAAACAATACTCCATGCGCTTGTCAGGCAGGAACTTATGCCACTGAGCTATGTCCCATATACCCCAATGGTTTCTACCTGAAAATGTAATGAGTTAATGTAAAACTAAATCATTTCTCTGTTCAACTTTCTGTGACCCTACTTCCTTGTAAGACCACAAGGAGGCTTCCTGTGCCATTAATAAATTATCAATAGGTTTGAGAGTTCCCAGAATAGCCTACAACATAAATAAAAGTAAAAGTCAAAATGCTTCTAACTGTAAGAAATAACTAAAGTGTTGCTAACCAACTAGACACCATTGCTGTAGCAGTGAAGATCACATGGATGCAGATCTATGTTACATGAAAACTATTTCATTGATACTTTATCTTTTTTTTCCTCATTAAAATGAAGAAAAACATAAAATAATATATAATTGTATAAAAGTCAATTTATATCATTTATTATTATAAAAGCTATTTGATTGGTAATGCAGATATTATTGCAGTTAATTAGAATTCTTATATATAGATACATATCAGGAATAAGAGAATAATAGCATGGATGCTTTCAAAACTTAAGTTCAAATTTTGAAAATCTGAGAAGTCACATACTGACACATTTTGTCATCTATTGTTATGTAACTGCATCAACAAAAATACTCTAAAACCATATGGCTAAAATCAATAGTTGCACCCCTGAGTTTATATTTCAGACATTTGAGAAATTCTTGGCCAGATGCTTAGTTTTGAATGGAAGTGCCTCACTTGCCGTTCTGTGATCCGAGCATTTCCTTCATTTTTGCTTTTCTTTCATTTATTAGTAGGTAAATAACTGATTCCCTCAGCCTTTGCCTGTGGACAGGTGTCCTCGGGACCCAGAAGGCTCCTTGCCTTTGGACTTTCCATTACAAGCATAAGTCTTACCTTAAGACTTCTAGACCTTAAAGTGAGAGCCAGTCCTGCCAGCCCTCTGAGTTCCTAAACCAGCCTTGCGCCCTTCTTGCCAGAACCTCACCACAGAAACAGTCTCAATTCAGCCACGGATTATACCAATGAGGGCAAACGGAGCCCCTTGCCTCTTTGTGGAAATAGAACCAAAGAATTTGCAGCAAATTCTTTTTTTGTGTATAGAGTGGGTATAAAGATTTTAAAAAATATTTTTAAAAGATTTATTTTTGAAAGGGTCATCCAGATAGCTCAGCGGACTAAGGTGTCTGCATCAGCAGAGCCCAGTGGCCAGGTTCCATCACCAACACAGCCTGTCTTCCATGGCCCTGGGAGCGCTGAGACTATGATGGAGACTGGGCATGGTGGTACAATTCTAATCCCTGAGCTTCAGAGGCTGAAATTAGGAGAGTGACTATGAGTCAGATTTACGCAGTGAGATCCTGTACACCCTGTAGACTCTCCTAAATTCATTAAAAAATGGTTTTATTTTTGAGACAGTCTCATTTCTTATTGAGATTTCTGCACATCAAATCAGCACTATGTCAAAAAATAGCTCGCCATACACTTTCTAATGAGAAAGCTTCAAACTCTTAAGCACTAAATGCCAGTACAAATACCAGCCTGGCAAAAAGTCACCTGAGCTTTTTTCTCTGTGCCATAAAACCCAGTCTACATAGACACAGTTTCTCAAGGCAGAAAACTTTAAAGTAAACAAGGGATTTGAAGTTAGACATTTACCCAGCTTTTCTGAGTCAGGGACTCCTTTTTTTGCCTCACTCCCCTGTCTAGAGATCTGCTCTTTGTTTGGCAGTTTGGTTTCACACCGTCCTGAAGCTAATGTGCATTCCCTGGCCAACTGGAAGCATTCAGAGCTGAAGCAGCAGAGATCATGGCTTGGGGGTAAAATAACTGTATCAATCGATTATTTTTCCTTGTTCATCAAAATGTGCAATTGGATATATATCTATATATCTATATATCTATCTATATCTATATCTATATCTATATCTATATCTATATCTATATCTATATCTATATCTATCTATATATATATATATATATATATATATATATATATATATATATCCTTCTGTTAAAGAAGAGCTAAGAACTACATAAAAAAGTAAAGTTTTCCTCTATGAGAGAGAGATGCATAACACTCTCAGGTGACACTCAGTCTGTGATTACTCCATTTTGGACGCTTGTGGCGCTAGCTGTAAAGCTTTCTCTCCACTCTTGCCCTTCAGCTCTTATATATGTTGAAAGCTCTCACTGAGGGCTACAGTAAGCTATTACAGTAGTTTTGTGCTTAACTACTGCCTTCCTTTCCTGCTGTTCTACAAATATCGTTCAACTTGTCCGTGATCAATCTAACGACAATAGCAAAGTTATACCATATGCTATAGGGTGCATCTTACCTCCGTTTCTGATGGCCCTTGAAAGCCACAAGAGAGCGAATGTGGTTATAGATACACACACATACCCATGTATCTGCTTGCATACACAGTCACTGCTATGTGTGTATATAGTGTTGGTCCACTTAGAAAACCCTAAATAATATGGCATTCATCAGATGCTACACATACATGACTAGTAAATGTCTTTCTGTCCTTGGATTACTGTGCCTTTGATACGGTGTCACCAGTCTGTGCTAATTGAGATATTTATAAGATAATCATGCTGAAACATTATTGCTTAACAGTTCAATAGTTCTTTAATAGCCCTCTGTTTTATTAATGAAATGATTTATAGAAATATTTAATCTCACTGATTTACCATTAACATTAATGAGTCTAGTTATTATGCACTTTATTTCCAAAGCCCTGAAAATCGTGTATTATTTTGCAATTATTTGAGTTGAGCAAATCAATGCAGTGGGAAGTTTATTTCTCCAGTGGCACACCATTATTTATGAACATGTAACTTGATTATGCTTTCGGTAATTTTCATAGCATTGATTTTTATTTACAGGAAATTTAATACCAATTATAAAACATATCCTAAATAACTCTTAAATATTGAGATAGATAAATATATTTTCATATTAATTAGCACAGAGAATAAGCAGGATGATTTGGACATCTGTACTGTGGGTTTCTGCTGATGTATGGAAAGGAGCAGGTAAGAATTTGTTTTCTATCTTATGTTTCAATTCTTTATCCTTTTCTCTTTTCAATTTCTTGTAAATTTCTTTTTTTTTCTCTCTCTCTTTTTCCAATTTTGCATGCGTATATGTGATAACATGAGCAGCTAATTTGAAAACAACACTGCATCTTATCAAACACTGTGAAATTCATATTTTATTTAGTGAAATGCTATATCATTTATATTTTTGTCTTATTTATCTTTTGTATTCTCCTTAAAAAACAAAAATTGAAAAAAGCGAGAGGAGACAACAAAATCATACCAGAAAAAGCCCAAAAATATATCAGTGCAGGAATCAAAGGTTTGTTATTTATAGAAATACATAATTGTTTCCAGTAAATATTTGTGGTGATTGTTGTGGTATATAGACTTTTAAAATAACAATCTGAAACCCATAACCTAGATTTATGCCCACTTAAAATAGTAGATTTGTGTATGTGTTTAAATATCTCACATTTGTAGGCAGAGTTTAACTAAATAATTGAGATGTATTTTAGGTGGCAGTACATAAATTGTGGAGGCACATTTTAGGGTCCTCAAAAGGGATGAGGGTTTGAGCATTCAGTCCTCTTCGTTAAGTCATAAAAAGAACATATTTAAATTTTCTACTGCGGAAATTAAAGATTGTCACTTCGTAGAGTTCACTTCAACTCTTTTGGTGCTCTCTAAGAATATTAATAATTATGTGAGGATTATTAAGAATAGTAATCTGTTGAAATAAATACGATGGGCTGGAGAACAATATGTCTTTACCATTGACCCACCAAAAATGAAGCTCCAAACCATTCAATCACTCAACATGGCATTAGATGGCTTTGCTACTATTATTCTGCTTTTCATCTCATAAGGGTCAGGTAGGATAAGTAACGATGAGGCTTGGCATAAGGCACATTTCTCCTTTCTCTTGTTCTGCTTCCTCTTCACAGTAGAATTTGTCTGTGTCTTATTTAGCAGCATTTGGTTATGATTTATGTTTGAGAATGTATAACTAACCAGAAACTTAGGGATTTTAAGAAAATCCTTTCTCAAGTTAAAGAAAATGATTTCAACAGCTTTATACAAGTAAAGTAGCACTAACCCATAACTTCATGCAAAAATCAGTGTCAATGACCTTATTCATATTTAGAAAAGAATTTATGAGAAAAATATTTCTTTGTTTATAATTTGAAGAAATGAGATTTAATTCTGTTGAATTTACCACATAATTCTGTATTGTCAAATTGAAATTTTCTTTTTAGGTAATCTATGTTTCTCAAATGAATGAAATTATGTTTTAAGAAATATAATTCTGTTAATATTCTCAAACAAATTTTCTAAAATATAAATGGTTTCATCCATGGCTTTAAATCTGACATAATTAAAATGAGCAAAGCTTGTCATATTACCAATCACTTTTTTCAAAGTGATGACCAGAAAAAAAGACACTTGTAAATGCCATGAAAGGTGAAGGGTAGATATGAACATAATCTCTTTTTAAAATACATTCATGATTTAGTAAGTAGATTTATAAAAAAAATTTAAAAGCTGAACAAATTGGAGTTTTCAGAAATCCAGAATAAACAACTGATCTATAATGTAGACAGATATAAACTGGACAGCATCTTAATAGCATAGATCAGAATTCTGGACAAGCCCTGCTGGTTTCTTGCTATTATATTTGCAAATGAAATTATTAACCTGCATATTTCTTGTGTCTTCTCACAAAGATTGGAGTTGAGATGGGAATTACTCAAAATGTCATGTATAAAGTAACACTTTAAAAACACACATCGTAAGTAATAAGTGGAGATTGTTTTGCTTGACTGTTTGTTTCAAGAGAGAAAAACAGTACAGATTGATGGGTTTTGATTCACATTTCCAAAATACATAGAACTTTACAAAAACGTGTGGTTTCACACATTTTTTGTTTTAAATTCTAACCTGAAATAAAACAAGACAAAGTAGTAGTATTATTTATCCCATTTACTGCAGGATTTATATATTTTGTTGGTGAAAGGTGACTATGATATAGTTGTTAACATAATATAGTGCATAGACTGCATTAGATTTACAACTGGCCCAAATTCTGATGTGTCTACCCAATAATTTATTCAAGCTAAATTTTTTAAGGTATCAGGGATCGAACTCAAGACCATGTGCTTTCCAAGCAGGCACTTAAGCCACTAAGCTATCTCTGTGGTGAAGGTAATTTTCTTGTCATGTTTAATGCCTTATGTTAGCAAGAAAAATAAGTACCTAATATTCTTTGTTCCCAATATGACTTTATGTCTAAGGGACTTTAATTATTGAAATATAGTATGGTTTAAAAGATGGATAAACATCAGTCAAGCCATTCCTATTATCACATATTATGCACCTTACAGGAATCATAAGAAAACCCACATAATACTGCATAAGTTTGTAGCAATGACTATTTTGTACATTTAATATATATATATATATATATATATATATATAGCATATAATTAGGATCAATCAATTTAACTCAGAATTAAAATAGAGAGAACTGAAATGTATATTATTTTAATAAATTCATAATTAATGGGATGGCAATAAAAGAAAATATGTGAACTATTTTTGGAAGTAGATATTTTTATGATTTCAGTCTAAAAAAATATAACCTCTGTTCTACATTTTAACCTGTGATAATCATACTTTTGTTTGTCCTTTTGAGACAGGGTCTCTCTATGCAGTTCATGCTGGCCTTGAGCTCACTTTTGTACCCAGGGCTAGTCTCAAACTTGCACTGATCCTCCTGCCTCAGCCTCCCAAGTGCTGGGATTACAGGCATGTGCCACCATGCCTGGTTGATAATCATACTTAAAACTTTAAAAATGTATAAAATTATCTCATTTTGTGTGGCATAAGGAGTGATAAAATGAATGACCTAAAATATTATGATTACAACATCCAAGGGCTTTGAATTCCCCACTGAGATGGCTTCTGGTTCACGAACTCCAGAGGCACGCGTCCCTTCATGCCTCTACTGAAGGTTGAATCGAATCCCACTAAAAGTGGCTGATTCTCCTTGTAGCTTGTTACACCCCTCAGTGAGAAAAATGAAGGGAAATTACTACCTACTACATTTTTTAGTATTTTTAAATTTTATTGCTGCACTTCAAACAATAAATTCATCTTAGAGAATTGGTACTTGTATATATTGTCCTTTTTCTCCATTAATTTCCCCTTCTTTCAACCCTCTTCCCCCTGTGTTGCTCCCTTTGCACTTGAACATTTTCTTTCTGTTTTCCAATATATATTGTACACTTTGATCCTTGGCTCCCTACAACAGAGAAGGCATGTGATATTTAAGCACCTATGAACAATTTATTTTACATAAGGGTGTGGGTTCAGTGAGTATCCATTTAGCTAGAAATGTCTCAAGCTTATACTTTTTTATTCATTTACTAGTTTGTGGGCACTTAGGCTGCTTCCAAGATTTATCTATTACAGCCTGTGTCTCTAAACATAGGTGTGCACACATTCCTGTGGTGTGAATCTTTGGTTCTTTTAGGAAGATTTCAAGAAGGAAAATGTCTGGGTAAGTGGAACCTCTAATCCTAGCTTTCTGAGGAATATTCACACTGATTTCCACAGTGGTTGCACCAGTTTACATGCCCAACATACCAACAATGGAGAAGTCTCACCAGCACTGTTTTTTCTTTTTTTTT
>PVJA010047533.1:0-15151 GCA_004027025.1 Myocastor coypus
CAATCCATGCATTACATTCCTTAGTATTAAAAAACATTTGAAAATATTCAAGTACACAATCATTTAGTTCATAAGTGATTGATTAATGATGTACAATTCAGATATTTGTGATGTTGTCTAAAAAAGTTTATTCAAAAGATGGGCATGGTGGTGCACGCCTGTAATCCAAGCCTTGGGGAGGCTGAGGCAGGAGGATCAGTGCAAGTTCAAGACCAGCCTGGGCTACAAAAGTGAGCTCAAGGCCGATCTGAACTGCATAGTGAGACCGTGTCTCAAAAAGACAAAAATAAATAAATAATTAAATATTAAAAATATTTATTCAGGAGGTTATTAGAGATCACTTTACTCCTGGAAACAGATTCTGTAATGTATATAAAACTAATTAGATTGGACACACAATCCTAGTACCAATTTTTAAAAAATTCAATCATTAAAATTGTGTTCTAGAATCAACTTTCTGTGATAAAACCCTGCATAAATCAAAGTTTTCCAGGAAATAGAACTCAAGTTTATGTGTATCTAAATATATTTGCAATATATAGTAATTGATTCTTGCTTATATAAGAAAAAATACAAGTTTTATGATGTGGTGTTTGCAAGCTTGTCAAGCAATGGAGCAATAGAAAATCTAAAGGCCCATAACCATGGAATGGGGTGGTGTGAATTTGTAACTCTAATCTAAGTCCAAAGACCTAGGAAATAAGTAGGATATTGTTGAAGTAAAACAATGTATGTCTGAGGTCTAAAAAAGAAAACTATTCACCTCAGTGCTCTATACAGATCTTCTTTTTTTAAATTTAATTTAATTTTTTTTCTTGTTTCAGAACTTTTGTTTGTTTGTTTATTTATTTTTATGGCCGACTCAGCCTGTCCTGAGGGCAGAGCTGGAGCAGCATGTGGTGCCGGGGATCGAACCGAGGTCCCTGCAGCTGCCCAAGCTTTCATAAGCAGGAGCTTTAAACCACTGAGCCATCCTGCCGGGCACCATCTATACAGATGTTCATTGGATGATGTCCATGTACATTAATGAGCGATACCTTTTTTAATTAGTGTATTGATTAAAATATCAGTGTCATTCAGAAAGAAATACTTCTATTCGCAGTTATAATTAATGTTTTCCCAGATAGCTTACCATGGTTTATCCTAGTCAGGTTGGTACATGATTGGATCAACAAAGAATAAGAATGAAAGTTACTTGCAAACAGGGATAAAAGCGATATTATTAATGCATGTTTATTTCTTCACAGTTTTGTAAGCACATAGGACATAATTTTGGTCATTTATGTGGTTTCTTGTAGCATAGGTGACCCAAGAGATCTATAAATAAATGGAGGAGGATGTTGAGGTAACTACTGTCAGGCGCTGTAGTCAGTGCTGCTGAGAACAGGCTTGAGTAAATGCAGTTGTCAGCAATCCTTGCCATAACCAGTGTGTTCTCAGGTTATTTGAGAGTTGCTGCATAGCTATATCTCCTAGAATAGATCACAACATTTATTTTGTCTGGCTTCATATTTCAGTGAGTCCTAACCATTAGCAAAAATCGAATACACACAGCAAGGAAGAGTTCACATCGCCCTTACTGTAACTTGTTGAGGGGCACATAAATCCCAGTGATTTCTTTTTCCACAATCCAGAGTTTTTCTACAATTATTTAATGAAAAAATTAACATCAAAATATGTGTATTTATTAGATTTTTAGTACAATGTCTACAGGGTCTTATTACATAGACTGAACTCCTTTTTGCAGCCTCCCATGCGCTGGGATTACAGGTGCATGCCACCATGCCCAATCTCAGTCACTATCTCATTATACCCTAGGGTTCAAACCCCAGCCCCGGTTTATGCCCAAGCAAGTACTTTAATCTGCTGAGCTATCTGGCCAACACTTTCAAAATATTTTATGAAATAAAAAGCTAGCTAAATAACAACACATAAAAAAATTACATTATATTTTCAAACGATTGCTAGTAATCAACATTATTCCAAATTCTGCAATAATTATTTGACTTCCATATATTTCTATTTGGTGGTATTTACATAAAAGAGGGAAGCATTTTAAAAATGAGATTAATATCATTTGAATTAGAAGATGCCTTTTGAAACTCCATTTCAAAACTGTACAGAAATGTCTCTGAAATTTTTAGTACTGCGTAAAATGTTGTCATATGAAAGATAATTTTACATTATGTATAGTGATATTAATTTTTAGTTTTGTAAATTACCAATCAGGAATGAAACCAGTACTTTTGTATCAAGAAATAAAATAAAGTTTAATGTTATAGGATTTTAAATAATCACTGTAAGATCCATAATCTGGAAATTGCTAACAATAGAATAATGTATTGGAAATAGCTCAGATATCCTAGTTATGGCAAAAATTATTATTAGTGAAAAATAAATGAAAGATCAGATTCCGAGCATATGTAAAAGATAAATTTTGGAATCTGCTGGACAAGCATAAGGTCCTGTGTTTGATCCCCAGTATCAAAAAATAAAGAAAACAAACAACAACAATAATAACAACAACAAATATGAAACTAAATAGAAAGTCTTTCTAGTATTAAAAGATGATTAGCAAAAATCTAGAAATATAAGGGATATAAATGAATAGAAATGTTTATGCCTATTTAAATGTGATTACTGCAATTGAGAGAAGAAAATAAAAGGGCATCTGATAGATTTCATTACTAAAATATAAAATAACTAGGAGTAAGCAAATGTAATTGCATAGAAAAGCATATTGACAAACATTATATTCATGTATAAGGACAAACATAAATTCATATATAAATTTTGTGAGTTAAAGCAGCAGCTTTAACAATCAAACTGGATCATTTTTCTTTTCTAAAAAAGAATAAGGTGAATTTCTCAAGGGCAATTGCTGAGAATATTAAATTTAAAAATATTACCAACTTAATTTCAAAATGTAAAAATTTGGATAGGAAAATGTCCTTGTAGTTGGGTAGGGTTCTGTACGGATGACCTAATAATGAAAAGAAACTGAGGGACTTTCATTAATGAACAGCTGACACAGGACCTAACAGATAAGTGGGACTATTATTGGCAGCCAATGAGAAATAAAGATATGGAAAGTGGAACTTTATGCAGAGGTGACTTTGCAGGATAAATAATGAACTTTAAAGTTTGGATGATGTCATATAAATGATATATTTGTAGAGTAGAGATGAATATTTGGGTGGCTGAGAATATGGGTTTCATATTTCATGTGTCATATCAGAAATATGTGTAGGCAATGAATGTCTAAGATTGTAAGTAGGAAATTCATATGAAGCCATCTGAATATTGGATATTTTAGCACTTTAGAAGATTTATTTGTTGTTACTTGTCAGAGACTGTTAAAATAATTTGGCAAAATCGTGTGGACTTGCATTAATGTGTGGCCTGGAGCACAGAAGGGAACCAATTGATATAAAAGACATTGAAGAAGGATAGCCAATTTGGCAACCAATGGAACATGATCAATGAAAGGTAAGGAGAATTAAAGGATAACTGATTACATATTTAATCTTTCAATATAACCTTGAGAGATAAACATTATTGTTGGTTTTGCTCTAGGATTTATGACTCATAAGCAGGCACTTCAGGATGATAACTTGTGTGCATTTATTTTATACTCCATGTTACTCATTGTTTTTTAAATTTTAGAAAAGCAGAATAATTTGATCAAGATAAGTCGAATTTCATTTGAGTATATAAATCATCTTGAATTTTCCCTGTTTGTGGTTAGGCTTTGTATCAGGTATGTCATCCTTCTCAATAATATAAATCTGTTCAAATTCCTGTACAGAAGATTGTTTCAAAGCTTAGAATAAATAATAAGTTGCATAACACAGGATGCTCATAGCCCTTATACATAAAATGTGTCTGTGACTATGAAGGTTTTGGAATAATTTAGTTGATTCTCCATGTAATAAACTACTTGGAAGTTCATAATATGCAAAAATTTAACCATATATTTGTCTTAAAATTAAACTAGTTGCTTACTTTATACCCTATTAGTGTGAAACGATTATTCCTACAAACTCATGAAATGTACCGTCTCACTTCATTGTTAAGTATTTCAATTTAGACATGTTGACTCAATTCCTTTAGAAAATAATACTGATTATATTAAAAACTATGATATGTATCCTAGCCATATATTGAATGTTTCAGATATTTTTAAATGTGTAATATGGAGAAAAATACTTTTTTTATACTATTATCTATTATTGTATTTGTGATGAACATAATTTTAAAAATTTAATTTCACTGGGCATGATTTTACAGGTCCTCAAAGGAATGTGAAAATTGAATTATTCTGTCAAATCAATCAAACATCAGGTCTTCAGGAGTGCATACAAAATTAATCGGACAAGCAGTCATTTTTCCAGAATTTATGTCCCATGCCAGACAATTCAATTGGATAAAGTTTATTTTTATTATCCACATGCCTCTGACCATACCATACAATTTTACTCACAAATAAATTTTTTGAAGGTGGTTTCACGTTGTATTTGGATTGACTCAAGTTCAACTTGGATTTCAAAGATAAAAGTAAGAGATAACCTTTATGGTAAGTGAAAATACCTGTTAAACAGAAAAAGGTAACTTAAAACAAATATCTTAAATATTAACACCCGTGGAGTAAGAGATATGATCGTAAAAGCATTGAAGTCTTTCCTATGTGATTTCCCAGTTTCAATTCACAGAGTGTAACCTGTTTCTATTGCAAATATGAATACACTCATATTTGTAAAATTGTGTGAGATGTGTAATCTGTTTAAAAGGAGAAAATGCTGGAAGAATCTGTGTCTAGGTGTGCATTTATTTTATACTCCATGAGATCATATGTTTACAGTCATAACGTGAGCTAATCTAGAGTGTGTGATGCTATCAGTAAGACTGTGTAATTACTAAAACATTCACTGATCAGTTTGACTGCCCCCTAAACCCAGTAGTCTGAGTATAATGAAATGGGCAGAAAGATGCTTTGTGCTTTGCTGTTGTTTCTATCTTGTAGGTGCTATGAGCCATTCTCTGTGTTGGCCCTCTGCCAAACAAACCTGACTCTGAGTGAGCCAGTTAAGGCTTCAATTAGTGAGCTAAAGAAACATTTCCCCTTTAAATTTGAGTGTTGGCTACGTCAGCTCAGCAACAAAAAAGTAACTAAGACACAATTTTCTACCAGGAGTAGGGCCATTTCTGTGAATATACATGAGCACATCATTCAGAAGTCTCTGGAAATGGGTTGTGCGAAGAATTGGAGAGGTTTCTGAATTGTACACTCAAAAAAAAAAAAATACAGCTGGAACACCTTAGGTTGTGCTATGTGGGAAATTCTGGTCATTGGTCAGAAGACCAGAAAAAGCTGAAGACCAAGCTCAGGAGGTTTCTGCTGAGGCCAAAGACTGAACTGGCTTTTGTTTTCTAGACATTGTGTCTTACTCCTTGGTAGAAACTTTGTCTACCATAACACCTACACACTTTTCCTAAACCTGAGATTGAGAGCAACACACTAACCTGGAAGAAGAAATTTCATGGCAACCTAATGTTGGGGTAGTAGCATGTCTATTGTTGGGGGGTTTTAGACAATTTACATTAAAAATAAAGAGCAAAGATCCCAGAAGAGTGATATAAAGTATTTAAGGTTTGGCTAGGAAGGAAGCTCCATCCAATAAAGCTGTTGAATGAAAAGGTAAAGCAGATAATCACTGTAGATAAGGAACAAGAGAATAGAAAAGATGTCTTGAAAGCATCACAAGCAGCAGCAAGACAGTCAAAAGACATTGCTTTGAGAATACAGCCCCAAAGAACTGTTTTAGAATAGTGGTAGCCTAGGGAAGTTATTCCTTGGTTCATAGGGTCTCAGCCCCTACAATCAAGAGAGAAGGAAGTGGAAGCCTTGCTATTACTCCAGCTGGCAGCAGATGTTGGCTTTATCTACACAGTGCTGGTTTAGGTGCACAGATTGTTGTAGGGTCAGGATTCCACCCAAATGTCCAAAGAAGACAAGGCAGTGTGCAATCGTGAAGCTATGCAACATAAATACAGTGGAGACACAAGAAATTTGATGAAGCCAGGAACATGGATCATATGAGGAACTGCAAGTGGGGAACAGAAAGTCAGACTAAGAGATAAAATATGGGAGCTACAAACACTAAAAGTGCCAGAGGGAAAGAATCACAAAAGTCCTTTAGAGTTCACATCTTGCCACTGTTTGTTTCATAGGCTTCATATAGGATTAGCAGACTTAGTGTTTCTCCTGCTGAATTTTCATCTTGCTTTGTTTCTGTTCTGTGCTAACTTCCTGTTTACAACTTTTAGAATGAAAATGTCTATGTCATGCCATTGTATGTTGGAAACATTTCTGTTTTTATTTGCACAGGCATGGGCAACTTTAAGTTTGCTTCACATAAACATTTTAACAATCCTAGAACAATACAGTTATAAATTTGGCAACTTTTCAAGCTGGAGTAAGTGCCTTTTATGTAAAGGAGTGTACATTAATCTTTGGGAGTTCAAGGACAGAATGTTACAGTTTGTGTTTAGATATACTCCAAAGCCTTATGTTATCATGAGAGTTGTCTTTTCAGAGGGGGCTGTACCTACAGGGAAATAGGGTGTGAGATTACCAATCAAGCCACCAACTGTTTTCCAATAAACTGCATACAACATAAGCAACATAAAGAGGCTTGTTTTCCCCTTTTTGCTTTTGCTATATTGTGAGGACCATGAACTATTCTCTATAATGGACTCTGTAATGGCTGTTCATCAAGCTACTTTGCCTCGGCACTGACCAGTTATAAACTGAGACCAGGGCCTGGTGGGATGGCTCAGTAGTCTAAAGCACATGCTTTGGAAAGCTTGGGAGACCGTGGTTCGATCCCCGGCACCACATGCTGAGCCAACCCTGCCCTCTGGGTGGGCTGAGCCAGCCACAAAAATGAGTGAATAAACAAACAAAGGTTCTGAAACGAGAAAAAATAAATAAATAAATAAATAAAATTTAAACTGAGACCACTTCAAGTAGTGACCCCAGGAAACATTTTCTCCTTTGATTTTGTATATATATTTTCTTGTGGCAGTGACAAGAAAGTTGCTCAAAGATGGATTTACAGACAGAGGGACGTAGATGGGAAGGGGAAGGGAATTAAGGAAGAATCATGCACCTCCTCATATGTTAAATGTAAACATCATGTAGTGTGAATGAAGCAACACGATTGTTTAAAAAAGAAACTTCTTAAGCAATTAGACACTCACAACCACTACATCTATTCATTTATTTACATGTATATTACAATTATCTCTTGGAAATCATCATCAGAAAATGTGATTGTCCATGTTGACCAACATAACAATTGAAAAGCAGCATATTGGTGAAAATAAAAGAATATTAGTTCAAATTATAAGCAAGTTTCTAAATCAAACTTAGTTATGACAAATATATATTATTACACATAAATACAAAAAAAATAAAAACAATGAAATAAGAAAGGCATTTAGTTTTTAAACATTTTCATAGGCCTGGGTCAGTCATCTGGGGTGGGCAGGGGCCCAGTTTCGGTGGCTGGTGGTGTGGGAGCACACAGAATTAACAGTATTTCAAAAAATTCTAATAGATGTTATTTTCTACTAATAGCAATTTATAAGTAGATTGTGATGTATAGGTAACTTATAATAAAGATCCAATTGGTAATGTTTATAGTTTTGTTAATTCTTAAACACTTAGAAGCAACTTTATGATCATATGACATGCATAAGACAAATTTATGAACTTGACATCCAAATTCATAATAATTTTTACATTAATTTATATCAAAATTTTCTTTTATACAAATACCCCTAATCACTCTTTTGTATTAATTATATAATTTTCATAGTATTACAAATATAGAAAATTTTCGATAAATTTTGGATTGTTGAGACAGTGTGTCTTAGTTACTTTTTGCTCGTTGCTGGGACAAATACCCAACATTCAAAATGAAGGAAGGAAAGGTTTATTTAGCTCACAGTTCATAGAGGTTTCAGTCTATATTCGGCTGGCCCAAGGCTGAGTGGAGCAGGGCGGAGAGCATCCAGTTCATGGCGGCAGAACAGCAACAAAAGGGTGGCAGAGGCAGCCAATCTATCTGGGCAGCAGAGCAGCAGCAATAGCTCTAGTATGTCTCTCTGTCTCTCTTTATATTCCTATCAGGCTCTCCACCTTAGGATATCCGCCCTAGACCACACCCAGAGTCTCAGCCCTACTCAGACCGATAATCCCATCAGTACTAAAATCCATAATCCCAGGGATCATGGATCAATTCTCAAAGTCTAGCAGTTCCCGCTCAATGATTACATGAGGCTTTGGGGGGACAACTAGACATAAACCATAACACAGTGTATCACTATGTAATTGAGCTTGCCTTGAACTTGCTATGAAAGCAAGTCTTGCCTTGATCTCTCTTCTTGTTTCAGTCTAAAAAACAGTACAGGTGTATGCTATCAACCAGGATTAAGAAACTTGATTTCTATTTAATTATTAGTCATAGATCTGCAAAGTAGGATATGTGGAAATTGCTAACTTTGTATTTCAAAGTTTAAGACATTTATTTTAGATGCAAACATTTAAAGGCAAAGGTAAGTTAGTCCCAACTGCAGGCAGTCATCTTAAACAAGATTGTCATGTTTTGTTTAGGTAGACGTAATTTTACACAATTATGCAGTAAAATTTCAATAAAATTGATTTTTTTAATATTTTTATGTTTTTAGTACAGGGTCTATAAGGTCTCACTACACAAATTGAATTCATAGTGATCCTCCTGTTTTCAGCCTCCCAAGCACTAAGATTAGAGGCATTTACCACCACACCCAGTCTCATTCACTGTCTTAGTGTGCCCCTAGGACAGGGCCAGCATGGCACACTGGGCAGATTGACCCCTAGAAGCTGAGTAGATTTTTGTAATGTAAAGTATCATAGTTGTAGTTAATTCTAATTCTTTTGTTTTTTACTTCTTTTAGTTAAACATAAGTATTTTAATTTGTCTTTATGGTTCAGTTCACTGATAATTGAGTAATTATTTGTATTTACATATCCATGATAATCATACATAATTGGTTGCAAAATAAACATACAAACTATATATAGACATTAGATTAAATGGGATAAAATATTTTAATATCGATTATTGTTATTTCTCAGGAATACAGTATTTTTCTGCTTTTGTCATTATTTTATTGAAGAAGATTTCAACAGGTGATGATTTTTACTTCAAATAGCATCATTCAGTTCCTGATAAGAACTGAAACCAAATTTGTAGTGTGTCTGAGGCTATTATTTTGTTTACATCTTCAACATATTTATGCATGTTCTTGTGTTTGCTGAATGCTTGCACGAAATGCAGTCAATGTTTATGACACACAGTCAGGCACTTTTCTAACTAGCAGCTTAGTACCTACATAAATTTGTTTTCCTTCTACAGAAAAGTCATGATAAGTGTGGCTCCCCTTTACTAATTAGTGTTTCTTAAAGATGCGTCTCAGGTGTTTGTGATAATTTTTTTTCTTTTATTTATATTATGGCTTGCTCAGCCTACCCTGAGTGTTGGGCTGGCACAGCACGTGGTGCCAGGGATCAAACTGTCTGTCATCCCTGTGGTGGCATAAGCTTGCCTAAGCAGGTGCTTTAGACTGCTGAACCATCCCACCATTTGCGGATATATATATATATATATATATATATATATATATATATATATATATTTTTTATGTTTAAAGCACCAAAAAGTGTGTTTTGTTTTATGTAGTTATAGCTACCTAAGGCAGATAAATATTTTGTCACCATTTTTCTAAAATATTCCTAACAGAAATAAAGGGAGAAAATAGCTGGTAAAGTGATTTGTGTTTTTATGACAAAGGTGAGGAGAAGTCATAAAATTAGAGAAGAGAGGGAGTTGCTTGAAGTTGGGGCAAGTTTTATATTTAACCTTATGCTTCTCTACCAGAGAACTATAATGAATGTGAACATGTCACAAATATGAACTAAAGTAAAATGATGAAAAGGGATCACAGGGGAACTGAGAAAGGTGAGAAGGAATGGAAAAGGAACGTGAAGGAATAAAGATATTATGTACATGTTCCTACTCCATAAAATAAGTTTAGAGTCCATGTTTTGCAAAAATATATTAATAAAATAAAATTAGAATTAGAGATTAGGTAGGCTGAGAAAACCTTAAGGACTTTTATCAGTATATACATGCTAAATAAGCACTTTATAGAGTACTCATTCAAAAATGTGTGACATCCTCTGTATCTCTTGAACTGTATCATTGTTTTATGCTGGTTTTTAGCTTATGTTTATTATAGCCTTATTCTCTGTCTCTCTGTCTCTCTGTCTCTCTGTCTCTCTCTCTCTCTCTCCTTCCCCGTCTCCCTCTCCCCCTCCCTGCTCCTCTTTCTCTTCCTCTTCTGTTTGTGTGTATGTGTGTGTGTGTGTGTGTGTGTGTGTGTGTGTGTGTGTGTTTCACTCTCCTCTATGTTATTCACTTTTAAAAATCGCAACTGAACTGCATGACGTTGTGACATGGTGCATCCTATTATGCTCACACAGTTAGGCTGGAGGGACAGCTCAGTTCCTTAAGCATCTGCCTGCCTTACAAGTGCAAGGTCCTTAATACAGTGGGGAGAAACAAAACAGGAAACAGAACAAAACATCAAAAGGTATGAGATCAGCCTGGACTACCTACATAGTGCAGGAATCTTGCTCCACTATATAGTGAGACCTTGTTTCAAAAAATAAAACAAATAAATTAGTTAACTACACTAAATATGTAATGGTTAGTTCAAAAATGAAATGATATTGTTTTCAAAAAATTTAGCTGTAGGGGCTGACCAGATAGCTCAGAGGACTGAAGTGTGCGCTTAGGCAGATACAGGGACCAGGAATGGGGTTTGATTCTTGAGTGCCATGCCAGCCCCATCCCCGAGGTGCACTGAGATGGCAATTGAGATTCGGCATGGTGGTGCATGTCTATAATTCCTCCAGAAAACAGGAGGATCACTACGTGTTTGATCTATGTAGAAAGATGCTATAGACCTGTATTAAATTCATTTAAAAAAAGAAAAACAAAATTATGTATCGGTGTCTATTGTCCATAATATGTTTAAACATCAATGCAGAAAAAATATCGGTCCACATAATTCCAAAAGTGAAAAGTTTAAATACAAAGGTAGAAACTTAAAATCAAATTAACCCTAGAATACAAACGTTACCCTCCATGATTTCAATTTTACTTGATTTTCTTTTTACAACTAAGTTGTAATATCCACTAGCATACTAGTTTTACTATGACAGAAAAAAGATTTTCAAACTAGAAATAACTTACAAACATTTGCCTTTTCCCATACAACTCATAAAGGCAAAGTAAATTTTATTAATATTGCAGCAGAACTCTTTACAGATAATCCACCTTCTGCGTTGAGTTAATGAACAAATGGGAATAATACTGAAGTGTCAGAACATAGGCACTGTGCACAACAATAATAAATAATTCTGCATCTTTCCCAAACTAAAATATACACATTTGCCCACAGCTTCTCTCAACAGGAATAAAATCTCTTCTTCACACTGTCTTTCTCCACCTTTTTCTCCACAGACAGGCATAAATATTTCTGCAAAACTGTGAACTTCCGTAAGAGTGAACCTTTTCAAATTAGTTAATGGGTAGATATCCTGGTGGTGGATCAAATGAAATTCTACCAAATGTTGGAAACCTTCAGACACTTTCACTATGGCTTGTCTCAGTATGTGCCCTCAAAGCTGCAAGTGATCATACCTGGATTTTTCAGAAATGATTCTCTAGAGATTCATAACACTGAGATTAAGAGTGCATGAAGAGGTGTGTAATCACAAAATTAGTCCACTTCTTCGTTTGACATAGTTCTGATTTGGGGTAATGAGAAGATGCATCCTGGGTGTGAATGTTGCCTGGTTGGGATACTATGCACCTTAAAAATTCACAAGGATTACATTAGTGCTAACAAACTGTGAAAAATTGCGAGTTCTATATATATCTTCAGAGGCTTGTTTGACTCATGCATTTTGAAGAGGCGAGGCGCGGGGTGCCTATCTGATTCAGGGGTGCAGAACCAAGGAGTGGCGGAGTTTGAGAAGCTAGTAGCTCCCAGATTAGCGACAGCACCTGCAGTGGCTGAAGTTTCAGGGTGGGGGATACCTAGTAATGGGGTTGGTGGTGGCGGTCCTCGTCTTTAGCTCCTGACTTGGTCCTGTTTCAACAGCGAACATGTCTTGGCTTGTAAGAAATCGGAAGATCACTGATTATTCACAGTTTCAGGAATCTGCTGATGCTGATGAAGATGAAGGCAGAGATTCAGGTCCTTCCCCTAAAAAAAAATCGAATCACCTCTTTGAGAAGCTAAAAATTTAGAGGTGACCTAGAAAAAAAATGCAGAAGAAGACAGTAGAGACTCAGAAGAAAAAGATGTAAAGAATGAGAAGGATGATTGTCATTCAGCTGAGGACAGTGAAAATATAAGGATGATCATGAAAATATGCTCCAACAACAGCAGGCAGCATCTAAAGCAGCTTCCGAAGAGAGACACTCGCAGAGGATGTGGGTAGTGAGGAGGAGCCAGAGAAAGAGAACGAGGCACTGTTCTAGAAGGAAGATTCTGGTAGTGATAAAGAGTTCCTAGCAGGAGATGATGGTGATTAAAAAGAAAAACAAAACAATGGTTAAGAAATCAAAACCTGAGAGAAAAGAAAATTTCCAAACCAAAGTTAAAGGCTACAATGACACTGAGTCCAGTGAAAGGCAAAGGTAAAGGGGGTCATCCTACAGCTTCCAAGGCATCAAAGGAAAAGACTCCTCCAAGAAGATGAGGAACCCGAAAGCCCTCTGGAGAAGAAGACATCGGCAAAACCCCCACATGAACAGTCTGGAGACAAAGGACCTGAAGATGCTGTCAAGTCCTCGTGAGCATTAAAAATGTTCATAGTTCGAGGAGAGATTTTATTTTAAAAAATTAAAAGAGAAAGAAAGAAAAATATAGGGGCAATGAAAACCTATTTAAGATAAAACACGGTTTGGCTATGGCTTGACTCATCGGCTTTCAGTGAGTTTTCTTTTCTTTCTTTTTTTTTCTATTTGTTGAATATAAGTTTTCTCTGTTACCTTTTTCTCTTCCTCTTTTTTCCTTCCCTCTCATTCACTCTTTCTTTTTCTCCAGAAAATCATCATGCATAAAAGTGTTTCAGTTACCTTTGTATCTGCTGGGTTTCTCTTTGCCACCACCCATTTCCCAATGAGAGCCATGTCACATTAATCCCTAGCCTGACTGCTCCATCTTTTTCTTTTTAACAGAAAATGCACCGTATGTATGAAGCAATAAGATCTGAAATGGAGACAATGGGAAATTTGCCTTTGATTAAAGTGGCATAGCAAGTTGAAGAGTAATCAAAAAACATGGACAGATTTTAGGTAAAACTAATTGCTTCTTTCTCTGCCTCGACTTCTAAAAAAATAAATTGTCATCTAGTAAGAGATTAAATATCTATATGCATATGTATCAGTGTCTAAAAAAATCATGATTCTAAACTGATAAGTCCAGTAGGACATAAAGGTACATTTTGAATTGTTATTAAAATACTCATATTTTTTCCTTAGTGGGGGTTTGAGGAACGGTGGAGATAGTCAACATGTCTGGGAGTACCGGTTTTCATTTTTATTTCATCATTTACCTCAAAGAGACTTGGTGCCTATGATTCTTTTATTCAGCTAGTTTTTAAAGAACTTAGAAAATATAGGGGCTTCCAAAACTGAAATCATTCTTGATTCACTTTATTCTCTAATGGGTAATGATTAAAAAGTATATGTCCTGCTTTTTGGATAAAATTTTGCCAAGGGTAAGAGAAAGAGAAAAAAAAAAAAACTAGAAATTAACTGACAAGATAGATCTACATATCACTGTGAGTTTCTATTGAAACTGACAATGTTTAAGTTGTACACAAAAGTTCCATTTAATGTGAAACTTAGTCAGAAAGGGTTGAGAATTTTCCAATACGAAAGTAGAATTGAAATTCATGGGGAGACCTTGTGGTTAAACTTTTCTATTGGGTTGTTAAAGACAAGTTAAAGCAAGATCTGTATAACAGAACATGTAATTTTTGTATCTCCCAAGATCAGTCAAATACCTTCAGGATTTACGTTGAAACTATGTACAGTGCTTTGTAGAACTGTTTTCATTGCCAGCCATCTGGATGAGTCATGGCCATTGCTTGACTAGTTTGCTGTCTGTGAAAGCCTGGGAGAAAGTTTTCTCTGCCAGTGACTCTCCTTAGTCACACTGTATATCTTCAATCCCTTTTCTCCATGGCTCCAACATCTCCTTAAACAGAAAATTTTGAACACCACTGAGCTATAGGATATTACAACACAGGTTCTCTTAAGTTCTGAGTTCTCATGACCTTGAAGGGCTAGGGCCAAAATATTGTCCAAAATATCCTTGTAGCTCTTCTTTTTCTCTAATTTGTTGTCTATAAACTTATGTTCTTAAGTATGTTGAGCTGTAAAGGTTTAAATCAACAGATTCGGAAATTGCCAGTTCTGCCAGTAACTCACTATGATTATGGAATATTGGACTATGTGTGCAACTACTTTCTCTTAGTTCAGTGAGAAGAAATTTGGGGTCAACAATGATTAGAAACATTATCATGTTTCCATTCTGTACTCTAAATTTATGACTACAACAATATACATTGCATCAATTATTGGGAATATACTACTAACGTGTTTCAAAACTATCGCATTATTGTATTTTATTAAAAGTAATAAAAAATAAAAAAGCAGAAGTTGTAGAGTCTTATATAATAATATTGTGACTATAGTTAATGTATTGTATTGAAAATTTCAAAGAAATTTTTAAGTGTTCTTACAACCAATATATATATATATATATATATATATATATATATATATATACACATATAAAGTAATGCACTGTCAATTATATATAATATATATATAAAGTATATATATATACTATATATATGTGTG
Organism: Myocastor coypus; assembly: GCA_004027025.1. NCBI lineage: Eukaryota > Metazoa > Chordata > Mammalia > Rodentia > Myocastoridae > Myocastor > Myocastor coypus. Next base: position 15,057 of record PVJA010047533.1, read on the forward strand.
TATATATATATATATATATATATATATATATATATATATAAAGTAATGCATTGTCAATTACCTTGGGTAAGCCACTCTGCAATATATAAAGATTC
>PVJA010047534.1:0-14583 GCA_004027025.1 Myocastor coypus
TCTCTGGGTTGTTCTGAAGTTTTTTTATTCACTCTATTAATCTCATATATTCTTTGCTCCAACAGCCGTATTTTTATACCTAAATATTTGTTCTGTTTTATCTGTTCTTTTGTGATGTTCTTGCTAAGATTTTCTTTAATATTGTTTATTGTACCAAGCTAATTTAAATTCTTGGTGTGTCCTATGCTAAGAATTCTGCCTCTGATGATACAATCTACATCAAACACTCGAGCACAATGCTTGCCTTGTGAAATAGCTGTGCTCTTCAGCAGTCCTGTTGTCCTGGCCCACAGGATCATTTTCTCCTGGAAACACTGGTTACATTGCCAGGCAATGTGAAGAGCCAAGCCTCAGTTTCTGCCACCCCCAGTGACCTAGGAATGATGCAAGAGTTCTGGAGTCTATTTAACAATAAATCTACAACAAACCCACACCCACCACACAAAACATCTCTTTGGGCCCAGGCTTCTCACTTGCCCAAAACAAACAATGTTATGAGGGCCTTAGATTATAGGTCAGCAGCCCTGGAGTTGGAAGGAGACAATTGCTCTTCTCTGCTACCCTGATTTTACCCCTGGAGACAGCTGACCACAGAGAGAAAGGGGAAGCAGCAGTTTGCCTCCCAGCTGGCTGCCTCTGGCCAAGATCCAAACCACCAACCCACGCAGAACTCCAAGGTTCCCCATGGAGTTCTTCCCCCACCCCCTTTTTTTTGGGGGGGGGGCAGGACCGGGGTTAGAACTCATGACCTTGTACTTACCAGGCAGGCACTTGTGCCACGGCGCTATCCCCCAGTCCTCTCCCCTTTTTTTTAGTGATGAAAGATTTCATTTTGTCTAAAAGTTCAATTAATACACCAGCACAGTCAGGTGTGGTGGAACATGCCTGTAATCCCAGCACTTGTGAGACTGAGGCAAAAGGATCAGTGTGAGTTCAAGACCAGTCTGGGCTGCAAAAGTGAGCACAAGGCCAGCCTGAACTGCATAGCAAGACCCTGTCTCAAAAAGTCAATAAAATAAAATAAATTCACCAGCATGGCAGAGACAACACAGCTCAAGGTCTGACTGTGGGAAGCAGAGATAGAATAACAGAGACAGGAGGTAGATTTTCCTAGACTATGCCTATTGTGACCCACTTCCTTTGCACAGGCTATGCCTCCCAACATCACACTGAGGTCTAAATTCTGGGAAAGGATCCAGTGATAAGTGTTATGCCCCCATGATCCTGTCATCTCATGAAAGCCCCATCTAGAAAGAAAGTAAGCTTTGTGGGGGCATCTAGATTGTAAAAATATGATCATGTAATTCAGGATGCACACAACTATAACATCTAAAAGAACCTCGATGATGATACTCTACTGTGACTTCCCAGTATCCACTAGAATCCAGTCTGTACAATTGACATACCATGCACAAATTACAGGAGTAGGTACAGATTTGCACCCTGAGGGATGGCCGTAGGGCCCTCAGAACATTATCTAAGTCAACACACACCTGGGCAACCTGCTGAGGGTGCACAAACTTTGTTGGAATATTGGATTCATAGCTCTCCAAGGGGGCAGGATACATCCCTAGGGTTAACTAGCTCAGTCTGGCAGTTAGGTGTAGCAAGACTTGAAGGATGCTCAGGGAAAAGTGGTTCCCATAGCAACTGAAATTCTTGAGCTGGGAGCAGTGGCCCAGGGCAAGCAAGATGACAAGGACTTCGGAATCTGTGAGGGCACAGTGCTCTAGCGCGAGCGTCTCCAGAGTGCTAGCCAGTTTATCTGTCAGAATCTGGAGCGTCTCAAGATGCAATGATTTCATTGAAATCCCCCTCAGAGTTAGGGACTTGAGCTGGCCTGTGCTTGTAGTCTTGGACAGATGCTGAAGGTCACATTCCTTCAGTGGACTTGAACACAAGAAAAGGACCTCCAAGGGGGTCTGGCTCCTTAAGACCTTATGCAGGATTCCATATAGGAAGAATACTTCATGTAGAAGAAGCTCACGAAGATTTTGCAGGTCTCTTATGTGAAAAGGGTGAACGCAGGAATACCACTGTTTTTCCAAGGATAAAGTAAACTTTTCTGCACTAACACCACTGAGGTTTATGATGCAAAGATTTTCCATCCTCTTGAGCAGGCGCACAAATGCTTTCATGCCTCTCTGACCGCAGTCACTCAGAATATTTAGCTCCTGAATAGAGTCCAGTTGCACATATTTCAGATGCTGTGGGACTTTGAAGATATCACTGAACTTGATTGTCACCTTCTGAGAGGACAGGTGTACTGAAGCTTTTCTCTTTGTGGCCCATGTCTGGAGGTAGAGTTGTAATTTGTCACAGGTGGCAGGAGATGAACACCAGGCTTCAAAATAAAAGGTGTATGAGTACTCTGAAAGTTGGCTGATTCTGCCTTAACCAGGCTGGTCTGTTTCATTACTCCTGGCATCTCCTGACAGGGGAGCACTCATGGCTCTGGGCCCTCCAGTCCAGAAGTCCTCATGTCCTTTCCTCCAGGCCAGCACCTGCAGTTTGCACCTCCTGTGGTGACCCTCCTGGGAAAGCTGTATGTCAAGTCCATCCAGTAGGGCTTTCAAGGTCCTTAGATTACTGTTGTGACACGACTTTTCTAAACAGAATACTTGAGGTCTTCAGGATCCTTATATTCATCAGTGACTTCAAAGGGAAGTAGGAGAATGGCCAGGCCTGCACCATCACCTTCAGGGCCTCACTGTGCTCCCCCATGAAAGCATCCATGAATAAATCATGGAAGATGTGGGTGGGCAGGTCCTGAACATCTGTGCTGGCTATGCTCTCTCTCTTCAGCAGACTCTGTTTGGCCAGCTCATATAGAGGTGGTGGGCTCTGCATGCTCATCCTGAGATAACAGGTTCAAACTCTGGTGACCACAACAGTGCTGTGTGAATTCACAGGCAGCACCAGCACCACGGGAAGCTCCAGGACTCTCTCCCCTTTTCATGATGGTGCTTTTGCCAATTAAGATTTCTGTCAAACTGATCTTAGTCAAAAGCTGATAGTTATACTATCTCATCATCTTGGTGGGAACTGTACCTAGAAGTCCAGAAAGTTAGAACTCTGTTACTCTGCAGCCTACTGGCCCAGACACTTTACTCTTAGGCTAGTAGTAAAGAGAAGAGTTATGGTTAGGATATGAATATTGTATGCTGTATACATAGGATTGCGTACAGGTATTAAATGAGTTAACATATATGTATTTATATATTAAATTTATTCATCAATTTTCTGTTGCTGGGACAAAATATCTGATACACAATTAAAGTAAGAATTTTTTTTTTTTTTTTTTTAATTGCCAGCTCAGCCTGCCCTGGGAGTGAGACTGGAGCAGCATATGGTGCTGGGGATCGAACCATGGTCCCTGCGGTTGCCTAAGCTTGCCTAAGCAGGTGCTTTAGACTACTGAGTCATCTCACCAGCCCTAAAGCAAGAAATTTGATCTTTAAAAAAAAAAAAAATGTGATCTTATTTTCATTGATAGATTATTTATTTATTTATTTATTTATTTGGTACAGGGTCTCACTATGCAACTCAGACTCATAGTGATCCTCCTGTCTCAGTCTCCCCAGTACAAAGATTACAAGCATGCACCACCATGCCCAGTTTCAGTGGCCAGCACAGCAAGCCCAGGGTTCCAGAACTAGCACATATGCAGTACCCAGGTCTTTCTGCTTGCCAGGCAGGCACTTAGACCACCAACCTATCTCCCCAGCTCCATAGAAAGAGTCTTATCTGTCTCTCTCCACTTAGTTCCTGGCCATGAAGCACCCACCCATTCTTTAACACAGCCATGTACAGCTGTGCGATATGTTTATTGAGAATCTAATGTGTATTAGGCATTTATTTTAGTCTCTGAGAATACAGCAGTGAACAAGAGAAAGTCATTGCCCTCATGAAGCCTGTGTGCTAGAAATGGAGACTTTTCTAAAATAGAAATGGGCAAACATTTAGGACCAGGTGCTTAGAGTTACTATGAAGAAATGTGCAGCAGGCTAAGGAGAGTGACAGGTTGTTGAGATGGTCATAGAAGTCCCCTCCAGGATGACAGGTAAGGAGGGACCTGAATAAAGCAGGGCAGTGACCCTTAAGAATAGCTGGAAACACATTGCAGGTAGATGGAAGATATAGGACCAAGGCTCTGAGGGACCCTGTCAAGAAATCACTGATTAGTATCTTTGCATCAGTTTGAGAAGCCTAGCTTAACTAAGTAATTCAGCAGTTCTATATCTTAGTGTATATAGGATATACCTTTACCCTCCAGGATATTTACTATTTCAACTTGAAAATTTTAATAGTTTAGTTAAGTAACTTAGCAGGTGGCCAGGGTCCACACTTTGTAAGCATCCTGAGCCTGTGAAAGAGAAAGGGCACAGAGATGGTGTGGGTGCTACGCCCACCCAAGGGCAGACAGCCTGCCTATAATATGAGGAAGAGACTGAGGCAGGAGGATTGGTGCGAGTTCGAGACCAGCTTGGGCTACAAAAGTGAGCTCAAGGCCAGCCTCAACTGCATAACGAGACCCTGTCTCAAAAAGACAAAAAATATGAGGAAGAGAGGCTGTTTTCCCCTTTTTTGTTCTTGCTGTTTCTCACCTCCAAGAACTGCTGCCCTCTACCATGTGCCACTCTATCCTGGAGCTAGCCGAGTATGGACTGAAACCTTCACAAACTGTGAGCTAAATAATCCTTTCTTTCCTTAAATTTGAGTGTCAGGTATTTTGTCCCAGGGATGAGAGAAAAGTAACCAACACAGTATCCCTGGCCACACCTAGCAGAGCAGAGAGGAAAACTGAAGATAAAAGGTTTTAGAGACCATACACCTGCAGCACCTGCTTAGCATTATGTTCATTTTCACCTGGGGCAGAGGATGGAGGTAGAGGAGGTAGGAGGGAATGCAGGGCTTCCTCCAGCAATCTACCCCACAGTTACGTTTTTATCTAAATCTAAATCTAAGATACTTATCCTAGCCCTAAAGCTAAATCTCCAGCCTTTTTTTTTTCAACCTATCTACTTCCAAAATTCTTTTGAATCCATTAAAAAAAATTTTTTTTGTTTTTTTTTCCATTAAAAAATTTTTTGAACTGTCATTTTATTATAAAACAAAACTACAGTGCATATGATAAACGTGTCAGGCATTTTTGAAAACTTTAGAAACACTTATTTAATCTACATGATAAACACAGCTGAACGGAAATCAAAGATTTTTAAAGCAACACTAAAACTATGCTTGGAAAGTGTGTCATTTGGAACATTTAGATGTGTGCTGCTTCTAATGTAAACCCAGTTACTGCTATACTCTCTCTCAAGTAAATGGTTGGTTAACAAAAACATTAAAAAGGGTATTAATTGAGAAAAAGAGACTAGGCAAAATGCCATAGGCTTGACAGGCTACAATTCTGTACATCCTTAGATTTCTAAATGTCTGTGTAAAAAGGTGTAACTGCTTTTATCACATTCTATAGAGACTTATTAGAATATCGACTGAAGGAAAATGCCAATATCAAGCTAAGTCTAAGATGTTTGATATTCAGAAAGGCAGTGATGTTGAGCTTAATTACCTATGTTATAGAGAAATAGTACCATGAAGCTTCTCTGCTGGAGGGTTCAGAATGTAAGTTAACAGACCAAAAATTGGAGAAAAAGAAGGGCTACAAGGATAGCCAACAGTTTGGCCCTAGTCCCTCAAGGTCATTGAGGACTCAGGACATAAGAGAACCTGTGCTATAACATTCTATAATTCAGTGGTTTCCCAAATTTTCTGGTCAAGGAGATTATGGGACCTCAGAGGAAAGACATAAATAAAGTATAGTGTGCCTAGGGACAGTCACCTGGGGAGAAAACATTCTCTCAGGCTTTCACAGAGAGCAAACTGGTAAAGCAATGGCCGTGACTCATCCCAATGTCTGACACTGACAACAGTTCTACAAAGCACTGTATATGGTTCCAAAGTTAGTCCTGAGGAGATTTGACCTTGGGAAATACAAATGATGAAAGTTTTTGACAGGTCTTGCTTTAACTTACCCTTGATCACCCAGCAGAAAAGCTTAATTCCGAAACATAAAATGCAGAGCTAGATTAGTATGGTGAGCTGTAAGAGGCTTAAATCAACAGCCTTCAACATTGCTAGTTTCACTGGTAGCCCACTGCAATTATGAAACATTGGACTATGCATACAACTACTTCCTCCTAGTTCAAAGAGAAGAAAACTTTTTCTTCTTCTTCTTCTTTTCTTTTTTTCTGAACCAATATTGATTAGAAAATTTATCACATCTACACCCTGTGCTCTGTATAACTTTTATGAGGACAACAATATGCGGTGTGTCAATTATTACAAATGTGCTACTAACATGTTTTGAAACTCTCATATTGTTATCTCTTATTAAAAGTAATAAAAAAATAAAATTTTAAAAATAAATAAATAAATAAAAACTCAAAAAAAAAATCTTTTCAAAATAAAAAATAATCTACATGATAACATTATATGGCAATGTGATAATTATCTCCACATAAATTGAAGAAAAGACAGAAAAACTAAAAACTAAATTGACACAGTTAGTAAATACTAGAGTCAGGATTCAAATCTAAGTAGTCTATTCCAGGACCCGCCGCCATGAATATCTTCTAACTTTCTTTCCTTTTTTTTATTTTAATAAGGAATGATGCATTTTTAAATATTTTTAAACTGAGAAGTGGGGTGGGCCAAATAGCTCAGCAGATTAAAGAGCCTGAAGGGGTTTGATACCCAGGCCTGCCATGCCAGCCCCACCCCGGGGGCATGCTGAGACACAATTGAGACTGACTGTGCACCTATAATCCCAGCTCTTGGGAGGTTGTAAACAGGCAGATCACTACCAGTCAGATCTTGTAGTGGAACCCTGAACACTCTGTTGACCCTACCCTAAAATACAAAAATCAATTAATTAATTAATTAATTAAAAAATAAAGTGAGAAGTAGATGCATCCTCAATATAAAATCTACAAATTGTACTGTGGATAAAGTAAAGGCCCTCCCTGCTTGTCCTTCCCCCACCTCAGTCACAGCTCCCTTCCTACCAACTACAATGTGTGTGAATCTGTCCCAAGTTTTCACACTGACACATGTTTTGTTTTATTTAATTAATTTAGGCTTGGGAGAGTTTAGCCTATTTTTTAATAGTCTTCACTACACCTACTGCTTTCCAACAATAGGCTGGTTCTTGTATGTCAGTACATTCGAAGGCATGGTGTAGCATTCCACAGCAAAGACAAAGGTCACATTTTTGCTACTGTCAGCAAGGACACAGTGAGGGACCACGCGGATGCATCCTCCTCCTGCACTTCAGGCAACAGATTCCAGGAGAACTCATGGAGTCGTAGCAACCTCCTCCTCTGTAATATGTCCTGCTCAAGTGTCACCCAGCTGTACTAACTCACACTAACAGCAGGACTTACACGGCCCCCTGCCCCTTATGGACCTTGACATGCCCAAACTCTCTGATTTTCTTACAATCCATGGTGGCAAACAATTTCTTATCACCGTTCTCCACACTTCCCTAATGACACTGAGCATCCCCTCCTATGTTCAGGAGCCACTGTATTTCCTCTTCTAGGGCCTGTCTGTTGGGATTCTCCACCCATTGTCCTTTCTAGGTGACTGTTCCTTTATTCATACTGATGTCTCTCTTCTGTCTCTACACTGGCAAATAGTTTTTTCCAAAGCTCTGCTTGCCTCTTAGCTTTGTTTTATGATCCCTATTTCTCTCCTGCTTTTACTGAACCTGAAAGTGGAATCTGAAAACAAAACCACAGGCGTCTTAGAAAATCCTAATCACTCCCTCTCCTCCAGCCTGCCTGCCTGCGCACTCACCAAAGCACTTAGCTCTCATTCACCCTTGCAGGTGCCTGATGGCTGGCCCTGTTGTGGAGGCAGAGGCTTCATCCACTCATTGGTCTTTGTCCCTCAGAGCCCAGCCCAGGGACTTAGATGTTGTAGGTACTGAAGCCAAACTAAATTAAGGCCACCATTTACAAAGGTACAATGTGATCCCAAATCTGATTTCACCTGCTTCACTAAGTGGGGATCATCAGCAGCAAATAGTGGTCTCCCTCCTTCCCAGAAACAGAAAACAAAACAAGGTACGGAGCTAGCTCAATGAAATATTAAGCAGCTCTTTCCACCAGTGTGGCCAATGGTTTGTGTGGTTGGTCCAGCAGAAGGACAGAAAGGAAGGCATATGACCAGACCACAATCATCAGATCTCCACTGTCCTCTTTGGGAAGGGTTTTAGTATTAAAAGGACATTTATTGTCCTTAATGCAGAACTAAGGAGTTTAAAAAGCTTTTACAACCTAGACTCCCTCTGAGAGGTCAGCTCTGACGCCGTAATCAGAATTCTGTTCCTGCCAAGGCTTGAAGCCAAACCACTCCCAATGTCTTAGCTGGTCTGACAACAAGCAGATAAAAAGAGGGGGGAAAACCTGCACTGGCTTCCACAGTTACCCAGACTTGTGTTGGGTACAATCAAATTACACATCATCAGACACCAGCCATGCTAAGAGTCAAGTCACTGCTCCCTCATCCCAGAGGACACAGGGTCACTGACACTCCAGGCAGAAAGAGATGAATTCAATGTGCCTATCCTATTAACTTCATCTCCCTGATACATCTCCCTAAAGTTGCTAACCACCTTCCACTTAAAACATAAGTACAGGCCAGGGAGATAGCTCAGTAGACTAAGTGCTTGTCTGGCAAGTGCAAGGTCCTGAGTTCAATCCCCAGTACCACAAAAAATAAAAAAAAAATTTAAAAACACAAGTACTCAGCCAGGCACAGTGACAAGCACTCATAATCCCAGTTACTCAAGAGGTTGTGGCAGGGGCATCACTTTGGCCCAACAGTTTAAGATCACTCTATGCAGCATGGTAAGAACCCAATCTTAAAAAAAAAAAAAAATTTATAATCAAATGCTAATTTTGTAGAAGCCTAGTAATGGATACACATTGGTTCATAATACCGTTTTCTCTATTTTATGTCTACATATAAAATAGGTCATAACTTTTAAAAACACTAATGTCTAGCCTAACAGTGAGCTCATAACTTCCTAGAGGAGCCTGATTGTTTCTTGAACAATCTGTTAGGAAGTCTCTCTCTCCCATGAGCCACTGTGTCCTCCCATAATGTCTGAATCAGACAGACAAATCCAGGTTCAAGTGCTGGAACTGCCACTTGCTGTAATATGACTCTGAGAGTACTGAACTTCTACACTTCATGGGCACAATGGTGACAGTCACCTTCATCCTAAGGTGGTTGAGAAATATGGATGAGGTCATGCAGATAACAACATCGTCTGGCACCTGGCAAGTGAGGTGCCTGCTGCTATTCTCCTGGCTGGATCTCCTCCTGAGTGCCAACCAGAACAAGTCACCCTCCTCCACACTGTCATGGATGACAGATAACCAATTCAGTAACACTTTGCAACTGAAAACGGATACTCCCTGGAACTGAAAAATCACAAGTAACTATAATTATATAAAGGACAAAAACAGACCCAAATTCCAAAGAACTGCCTCTGTACCTTGGCATCTAATAGAGCCACAGCTAATCTTATGGTTGTCAGCACCAATGTTCTGAAACACCAACACCAGTAAAGACAAAGAAGGATTTTCTTTTTTTCTTTTCTTTTCTTTCTTTTTTTTTTTTCCTTTTCTTTTTTGGCTGGCTCAGGCTGCCTTAAGGGCAGGCAGAGTAAGGCAAATGGAGCTGGGATCAAACCCCAGTCCCCTGTGCTGCCACGTGGCATATTTCCAAGCAGGCCTTTAAACAACTGAACTAAGCCACAGCTCCCCTAATAAAAACAAAACTTTAGAAAATCAACTCCAAGCCTGTAAACCGGGCGTGGTGGCTCACAACTGTAATCCCAGCACGTGGGAGGCTGAGGCAGGAGGATCAGTGCAAGTTCAAGACCAGCCTGGGCTACAAAAGTGAGCTCAAGGCCAGCCTGAACTACATAGTGAGATCTTGTCTCAAAAAGACAAAAAAAAAAAAAAACTCCAAGCCTGTAATTCCTTTACCTGGGAGAGAGAGACAGGAGGATCACTATAAATTCAAGGCCAGCCTGCACTAATAGTGAGTTCAAGGCCAGCCTGGACTATATAATGAGAAGCTGTTTCAATAATAAATAATAATAATAATAATAATTCACTCCAGTAAATCCTACAGAGGAATCAGAAAGATTCACTCTTCTCCTGCCTGGTCATACAGAGAGTGCTGCTATGAGTGGTTCATGTCACCACAAAATCTGCACAAAATATGGGCAGCATATCTCCTCCTCCTTCTCCACCTTAGGGACAAGACATTCTTCCCATAGTACAAGGAGCTGGTACCACTTGGAACATCTCCTCTCATGGAAAGTGATCGGTAGGGATGAGGCCGCATCCCCGAGCCCGGCATACCTTGGCCTGTCTTCCACAGTACGACGCCATGCATCTGTCCTGACACTCCAATGGCCCCGACTCTCTGGAGCTGCTGCCCGGGAAGAGCAGCAAGGCATTCATTTAGGGCTTGGATGATCCTACTCACATCCTGCTCCCGTCCCTGGAAACAGAAAGGACACTTGAGGCATGGGTGGACAAACAAACAGAGAAGGAAAGAGGCCACAAGGATTTCCTGGGGGATAGCTATCAGCTCAGTCCAACAGGGTCACTTCCCAGACCTGCTGCTAGGACTCAGAGGTGAGATGTGGGACTCAGGATTTGCAGCCACCTGCAGCAGGGAATGGGGTGGGACTGTGCCCAGCAAGGGCCCACTTCCGTATTTCACAGATGAGGCACTGGAGAAGATGTGGCTCAGCAAGGGGCCCAGGCCCATTCTCCACTGTGGGCAGGCTGAGAGAGAAGGCAGGGCTCCTGCTCCATGCCATCAGCCAGGGAAATCAAAGAGAGGTCTTTCTCCTAAGGCACAGGGAATGGTGGGATGGTTAAACATAGCAGAGAGGAGCCTGGGAGGTATAGGGGGCAAAGGGAAATCTCCCTTCCCTTCTCCTCCATCCCACTGGTATGAACTGACAATGACAGATAAGAGAAAAGCATACAGGGCCAGCCAGATAGCTCAGCAGACTAAAGCACCCACTTAGGCAGAGCTCAGCAGCTGGGATTTGATTCCTGACACGGCGAGCTATGCTGGCATCACCCCAGGGGTAAGACTAGGCCTGTAATCCCAGTGCTTAGGAGACTAAAAACAGGAGAATCACTACGAGTCAGATCTACATGTAGATCCTGTACTAAATACATTAAAAAAGAGAGAGCGAAAAAAGCATACAAATCTATCAATATACAAAAAGGGAAAACACACCACGGAGGAAAGTCATAGGAATGTGAGTACCCCGGAGTCCACTGTGATTCCAATGCTTATGATGCCTACGTGCTCCTTCTATATGGCAAGGGGAGTGAGGGATGTGGATAACTCCAAGTGCTACATAATAACTAGGGGGAGATAGGAATTAGCTTATAAAATAATTCCCTTTATAATCTGAGTGAACCCAAAGGATAGGCTGTACCCCGTAGTAATCTCTACAGATATGGCAACATTCCTTTGTCTACCCTGAGACTAAAGATAAGATTTCAAGTGGGGACTACAAGACAGTTATGTCCCATGTGTAGTCTAGTTTTTAATGCTGTTTTTCTTACGAGGCGAGGTCTTCCTGCATTGCTTAGGCTGACCCCAAATTCACAGGCACAGGCTATCCTCTTGCCTAAGCCACCCGAGTGGCTGGGACTCCAGGCACCCAATTTGCAGTTTTGTCTTAAAATATGGAAGACAATTCCAGATACAGTCTCTCCATGTGGTTAGATACGAGAATCAAGATAAAGGGACCTGGCTTTTTTTTTTTTTTTTTTTTTTTTTTTTTTTTTTTTTTTTTTTTTTTTTTTTTTTTTTTTTTTTTTAATGGCCGGCTCAGCCTGCCCTGAGGGCAGGGCTGGCACAACATATGGTGCCAGGAATCGAACTGTGGTCCCTGAAGCTGCCTAAGCTTTCCTAAGCAAGCGCTTTAAACCACTGAGCCATCCTACCGGAACCCAAGGGACCTGGCTTTTGGACCTGCTTTTTCTTTCTTTTTCTTTTTTCTTTTTTCTTTATTTTTATTACTTTTAATATGAAATTACAATGTGACACTTTCAAAACACAATAGTAGTACATTCCCAATAATTGATACAATGCATATTGTTGTCGTTGTTGTAGTTATACAGAGCATAGGATGTAGACATGATAAATTTTCTAATGGTTCTTGGTACAATAGATTTCTTCTCTTTGATCTAAGAGAAGGTGGATGTATACACAGTCAAATGTTCCTAGAGGCCTGTTAACTATTTGCTTTAGAAGAAATTTTTCAGCATCCTGTGTGAACCAGAACACAGGAAAGACACCAGCATAAAGGCCCAGAGGACTAAGGTCCCAGGATAAGGGACTCTTCTTGTAAGCAATGGTAGCCTCAGGAACATTCCAAAAGACAAAATCCTCGCATCAGAGATCTTTTCAGGACACTAACTGAATCATGGTATCAGCTACACAAAGAGAGGCTGGTGTATTAGAGATGGAGAAAAAAGCTGAAAACAGTCAGAACCATCTTTTCCTGAGGAGCCTTTTATTCTGACTTTTTCCCTCCTCTGCAACTTCCCTAGGCAGGTTAGCCTTGAAAAGGCAGAGCCAGATGTAGTGCAGGCCAGAAGTTCTGAGCTACAGAGAGACTCCATTTCTTAAGAAAACAAAAAATAAAACTGAAGAAAATAAATAAAATTCATCCTATCTTAAAAAAAAAGAAAAATAGGGTCATAGCTCTGTGGTAGAGCTTAAGCTTAGCATTCATAAAGCCCTGGGATCAACACCCAGCTTGGACAGGTGGAGTCCAAGCAGGTTTAATGTAGTATTGTATCATATTATTAGTAACACCTGCAAAAATAAAGTGATCCTAAGACTAATATTATAGACAGATAAGCTAGGCAGAAATATTGTAGGCAGTCAGATAGGGTCAGGCCCTCAAGAGAGCCAGGACAAAGGCAAAACACATCTCAATTGTGGCAGAGACAAATTTGTTGGAAACTGGGTCTCAAGATAAAGACAAGATGACCAGGCCTGCATACTTCCTCCAAGAACAAACACCAGGACTCAGGAATCCTAGATACACTTCAGCCAACCTGGTGGGTGACCAAGACCTCCAAACCCAACATTTCTTAGAAAAGATCTTTATTCTTTCTGTGCATACTTGTTACATGACTTGTTTCCCCAGTGGATCACTATTAATTAAGCAACTACACTTGTATTCTTATTGGTTATTCATAGCTGAACCCACATCTCACCCATGTGGGTACTGCTCTATAAAATTTGCTTGTAAAGTGGGCTCCTTGGACACCCATTCAGGCCCCCGCCTGCCTCTCAGGAACTGTATCTCTCCTTCTCAATAAATAGCTTCCTACTCTTAACCTGTGTTGCTCCTGGAATTCAGGTTTCAATCTTTAGAGAACACAAACTTGGTGTATCCAACATCTAACAACTTAGGAATTACATTTTCTTTTGAATAACTACTACAAAGACAACAATATGCAATGTATTAATTATTGTAACTGTCCTACTAACCTGTTTGAAACTGTCTCATTGCTAGTTCTTGCTCATTAAAATTAATTTTAAAAATATATATATGCATAATATTTCCTAATATCCTATTTGGAGGTTCTGATTTCAGCCCTGTAACACTAAGAGACAGGAATAGGAATTTGGACAAGTTCAAATTGAGTTTGTCAAGTTAGGTAGGGAAGATACATTTTGATATCCTAACCTGAAGTAATGCTAACTCCAATCAAGCAGTATATCCAAATGGGTGGAAGTTATAGACTCTATTCCAACAATAGGCCATGAAACCTAAGAAATCTAGGTTCTGTGACCCCCTTGCCCTTTAAATGATTAACTCCTACTGCAGACCATAATTTGGATCCCACAGTTCTATCCCATTCCAGAAGGTGCCCAAAATACTAGCACTCATGCTAGAATCTTTCTTGACAGCATCTTTCCCTTGTTGGGGATCAGAGAAAAATACATCCCCAAATGGCTGGGGAGCACATGGGCTGAGCAATTTGAGCTAAAGAAACAGATATATATGGAGGTAGGAGGATTGGGTAATGCAGCAGGGAAGAGCCTGGAAGGTGTAGGGGCAGAATTTATCCCTCTAAGCCTTAAAAAGCTAAGAAAGTGACCACAAAATATTCACTTGGGAAAGCAACCCAGCTGGCACACTTGTTAGGGTGAACAAGTAAATTTCAAGAATTAAATATCTATGCATGTTTAAAAGAATAATACTGTAGGATATTATATGTGACAACTGCCAAATAAAAGTATTTTTAAGACTTTAAGTGACCAGCCTGAACTGCACAGCAAGACCTTATCTCAAACAGAAAAAGAAAAAAAAAAAAAGACTTTAAGTGGAATAAACACATTACTCTTTGGTTAAAAAAAAATACTGGGGCCCGGCAGGATGGCTCAGCAGTCTAAAGCACCTGCTTAGGAAAGTTTGGGCGGCCTCAGGGACCGTGGTTCGATCCC
>PVJA010047535.1:0-14621 GCA_004027025.1 Myocastor coypus
CACACACACACACACACACACACACACACACACACACACACACACACACCCCAGGACCTGGCACAAAGGAATTACTTTGGAAGCCCTCTGCCTCAAAAACCAAAAGTGCAGAATTCAGGTAGAGACCTGTGAAAATAATGGAGGGCACCAGGCAATGTCTGTAGAGTGATGCCAAGAAGCTAGTCCTCAACACTGCAGCCCTAGAAAGCAGGTCTCACCACACACACGTGAGATTTGTAAGCTGAAGGGGAACATGCTAAGTTTAAATAGGAAACTCAACTTAATGATTACAAAAGCCAATGTCCTTGTGATAAATGAACTTGATGGAAAGCCAAACTGTAGACCGAAAACCACTTCAAGAGCTGAAAGGCAGAGCCATACAATTAATAGAAGAATCTAAGGTTGTGGTTCTACCTCCTGGTACATCTCGCCTGTTTCCATGATACCACCTCCCTCACCATCCTTCAGGCTAACTTAGGCTTCACTCCAAGCTCTTTCACCTTGCTCTGTGCTTTCAGATTCACGTTGTTTCTCATATGGAAAGCAATCACTTTCAGGGAGGATTTTTATCATCATCTCAATGGCCAAGCCTATAAGTACAAAAGCCCTGGATCTCCAAAAGGTTAAGTATTTGGTTCCTTCTGCACTGATGGGGCCTAAGCACCTCCCGACATCCTCTAACCAGCCAGTATCCAACTGAGAACAAATAGTCAGGGAGGTCACTGAACAACACATGCATTTGGTAATACTCATTGAGCACCCACTGTTTGCACAAGAGAAAAATGGTTCTGCCTTCTCTGTGGCGTTCTCAGTCTAGAAAATACAGGAGGGATAGGTAGTGAACAAGATAAACTTACAGTAGGTTACCTGGTGATATGCCAAAAAATATGGGGAGATTGCACTTTTAGGTCTAGTACCCCAAGAAGTTCTCAGAGAGAAAAGGCTTGGGGGCAGTAAGAGAGTGAGCTGTGACAGTCCCCAGGAGAAGCATTCTAAGCAAAAGGGAATGCAGGTGCAGAAGCCCTTACTTAGAAGGGTAACTGGCATTTTCAAAGATTTCAAAGTGGCCAATGACTGTGGCAGTTGCAGTGATTCGGACAAGAGATGAGTAGCTTTGCCTGAGTGATGGAAGTAATGGTAAAGGGAAGAGGTGGATTCTGGGAGACTCTGGAGAAGAAGCTAGTGTGTCCATGTGCTACACCTACACTCAGCAAACGCTTCCTGGTTATAATCTAGACCTGCCTGACTTAGTAGGAGCCCTTAAGACCTCAGGAAAGATTTTTCAAATCAAAGACAATTACCTCAATTTAAGGTGGTATCTTGTTAAGTAATTTGTAAGAGCTTTCCCCTTAATATACTAAGAAAGACCTAAAACAAGGATAAAAATTCAAGACAGTTATGAAAAGTAAACTTATCAGCCACCCATTTGCACACTGTGGGGACCCCACAGTAAGGGTCCCTTGACAGATTTTTTGCCCTTGCTCAGTCCCCACCCACAGTATCAAAGGCACCACTGGAAGGGGTCAGAGAAAGACTTGCCACCTCTGCACTGCATAGATTCCCACCCTGCCCCTCACTCCAAGAAGTCTCTCTCCAGTCACTACACCTCCGGCCGCTGGCTGGCTGCCCATGAACTGCTTTATTAGCAGCTGAGAGGCACCATGCCTTCTCTTCCTGGTCCCCTTCAACAGCTGGTTGTCCAGATTTATGGATCTGGGATCAAAAGGGACCATTGACCCCAAGAAGATACTGGTTTTTCAGATGTTTCATTTGATAGCAGAGGAGTGGCCAGTGGTTGTAGATTATAAGAAGCAAGTTCTCCCCCATCGGCAAGAATTAAGCAGCCAGGGTAGAAGCTCTTTCCTAAATCCAAGGGAACAGAACTAAAAAAATACCCACTGGCTTCTGTTTCCTGTAGCTCCTCAGGCCATATTTGGGCCAAGAAATGTATCACAGGGCTCCAGTCCCTTGGCTCTCTCCTGCCATGCCTCTTTGCTGAGGATGAGCTCATGCTTACTCTGGGCAGCTTCCCATCATTCAGCCCACTGCTCATTCTATCACTAGCACCTAAAACATCCTGCTCAGGCTGGATGACTCCCCCAAGGAAAGATAAATCAGCTCTACTGCAATAATTCTGTGGAACAAGCCACCCTTAAGTTCAGATTACAACAGCAAGCATTTTTTTTGCTTGTTGTGCCTGCAGATCTGAGATTTGGTTCTGGGCTTTCATGAATTCAGATATAATCCTTTTTTACCCATATTCTCCTTGAGTCATCAGCTAACTGGGGCATATACTTCTGTGACAAGCAGAAAATATACAAGAAGCCTAAACCAACTGTATGTACATGTTAAAAACTCCTGCTCCTATAGCATCATAGCTGCTTACATTCTATTAGCCAAAGTAAGTCACACAACCAAGACCAAAGTCAAAGTGCCAGAAAATATTATCTGTTCCAAGGAGTAAAGGAAATGACTGAATACTTGCTGAACAATTTTCCAGTGTTTCATAGAGTGAATGGCTCTTCTGGGAGTTAGCACTCTAGCCTACTGCAGCTCTTTCCAGGATCCCCCAAGGTAAAACTAATGGCAGCCCAAGGGCATACTGTGGGACTAGAACTCTACAACACAGAAGGGCTGGCCTGCTTCCAGCAAACAGCAGCTCCTAAATGAAAGCTCGGCTACAGGCAGGCAGAGCAGTTCTATTCCTAAATGAAAGCTAGATGACTCCTCCAGTAGAGAAGCAAGGTGTAGTAGTGGGGCAGCAGACTCTCATCCAGGGGGAGATATGCTCCTGGCAAGAATACTGAGGTCCTGTGACATTCCTGCATCTCTCAACCTCTTCTACTCTACCTGGTGCACTGACTTTGGCTCCAGGGCCTCCTCCACAGCGACCCCTTCAGTTAAACCTTCTAGGGAGTATGGGGCCCTGCAACTTCATCCCAATCCCCAGCACTCCCTCCTCAGCTTCTGAGGTTAGACAGGCAGTCTTGGTATGTGTAGCTGCCTTCTACAACTGCAGGGGTGCTATGGAACAGCCCTAGTGCTGTGCAAGAATAACTTTTTATTCAAGTGTCTGGGAGCAGCTGGGTTTGGCTAGCCACATGTTCACTTCCACCCTACTTTTTGACTAAAGTCACATAACTAAATCAGACTCAAGATAGAAAATAGACTTCACTTCGGTATTCACTTTTTTTTTTTTTTTTTTTTTGTGAGACCAGAGTTTGAATTCATGGCCTTACACTTAACAGGCAGGCACTTGTGCTATGGAGCTATCTCCCTGGCTCCTTCTGCAGTCACTTTTAAGGGCTGCCATAAAAAAACTACCACAGACTTGGCAACTTAAACAACAAATTGATTTCTTCACCATTCTACAGGCCAGAAGTCCAAGATCAGATGCTGACAGGATTGGTTTCTTCTAAGGCCTCTCTCCTTGGCCTGTAAGCTGAGTGTCTTAGTTACTTTTCTCATAGCAGAGACAACATTAGTTAAGGAATGCAAAGTTTATTTATCTCACAGTTTGTGGAAGTTTCAGTCCATAATCAGCTGACTCCAAGGCAGGATGGCAGAGGGGCAACAGTATATGGCAGCAGAAAAGAGCAAAAGAGAGACAATCTTCTTTAGGTCCCTCATATTGTATGTAGGCTACCCACCATAGGACTGGTGTAGCCCTCACACCCTTAATCCTAGCACTGGACCAAGAATCAATCACAAACTCTTGAAGCCGCTCATGACTACCTGAGGCTTTGGGGGACATCTAGACACACACCACAGTTCAAGTTGCACATATCTATGTCCTGCCCTCTTCTCTGTACAAGGAGGCTGATTGTGTTGAATTAGGACCCATCCTCAAGCTGAGTGCAAACTACATTACCTTTCTCTAGACCTCGTCTCATAATACAGTCACAAGGGACTGGAGATACAGCTCAATGGCATAAATTCCTGCCTGGCAAGCACAAGGTCCTGAGTTCAATCCCCAGTACTGCAAAAAGCAAGCAAACAAATGCACGGTTACATTCTGAGCCATAACTGAAGGTTAGGACTTCAATGAATAATGAAGGCGGTAACAGGATTCAGCCAGTAATGACCTTGTTACTAGGTCACACACAAGGTCACTATGAAAAGCATGCAGATGTAAGAAAGAGAACAGTACTGAGGTCACTTTTGTCCTCTACCTACCATAAAAGGCAACATCAATCTAGCTCTTGCCTTGAATTATATTAACACTGGTCCAGAAGGGTGATGAGCTCTTGTAGCCTGGAAGGAGGACCCTTCCCACCAAGCCTAGGCTTCTCCTGTCACTGGGGCTCAGCTCTCACTTATTCTGTGAAAATTATACAGCATCTTGTGCTACACACGCTTTGAATATTTTAGGGGCTGAATGGAGAGACTGGGGTTTTCTGACCTAAACAGAGGATGTTCAGGGATAAAAGAAAGCTGTAGATATTCTCAAAACATAAATGAATCATTCTCTTTAAAAGTATCCTCTAGAGCCAGGCATGGTAGCTCACGCCTATAATCCTAGCACTCGGGAGGCTGAGGCAGGAGGATTGGTGCAAGTTCGAGACCAGCCTGGGCTACAAAAGTGAGCTCAAGGTCATCCTGAACCTCATAGTGAGACCCTGTCTTAAAAAAAAAAAAAAAAAAAAAAGTAAAAAAGTATCCTCTGATTGGGAGCTGGTGAGATAGCTCAGTTGTCTAACACGCTTGCTTAGGCAAGCTCAGGCAACTGCAAAGACTGCAGTTTGATCCCCGGCACCACATGCTGCGCCAGGCCCACCCTCAGGGCAGGCTGAGCCAGCCATAACATAAATAAATAAAGTTTTTGTTTGTTTGTCTGTTTGTTCATTTATTTATTTTTATGGCTGGCTCAGCCTGCCCTGAGGGCAGGGCTGGCACAGCATGTGGTGCCAGGGATTGAACCACGGTCCCTGCAGCTGCCCAAGCTTTCCTAAGCAGACACTTTAGACCACTGAGCCATCCTGCCCGGCACAAATAAATAAAGTTTATAAAAAAATAAATAAAATAAATAAAAGTATCCTCTGATAAAGCCCAGTTAAGGAAAATACAGGAAAAAATAACAAGTCTGAAACACAAACAAGATATAGCCAAAGTTACAAAAGAAAATACCAAGAACAAGCTTAGACCACTAAATAACATAAAAGGTCAATTTTCTAAGAAAATAAAAATTTCCTAAACTGGATCTCCACCAAAAAAGTAGAAAACTTTAACCCAATATTAACCATAAGAGAAATTAAAGCCGTAGTCAAATAGCTATTCAAAAAAAAAAAAAAATGCATCTGGCCCAAACAATTTTATAAATAAATTATTTTACTCTTTGGGAAGCAAATAATTAACATTTCACATATACTTTCCCAATCTATGTGGCAAAAAGATACAAAGTTGCCCAAGTTATTTTTATGACTCAAAAGAAAAAGTAAACAGGATACTTGTAAACATAGATTCAAAAATCTAAGTAAATATTTGAAAAGAAATCCAGCAACATTGAAACAATAATATATCATGACTGGTGTGATAGAGTGTATCACTGTCAAAGCATCTGGCACATCCTGCTGGGCGGGACCATTGGCCTGCCTTGCTGAAGTCAGACTTCATCACAGACACTTCGGCCAAGGAAATCTGAACAGAAGTGTCACATGCCACTCTTGAACAGAAGCACTAAGTTCCTCCAGCATCTTTTCTTCCACACTCCATCAACCTGGGTCCTAAAATTAAGAAGATACAAAACCAATTCTCAGTGACATGAGCAAGAAGTACTCTTCTGTTTTTAGAGCTTAGCCTAAGCTTATCAGTACAAAAAAGTGAAGACCATCCTTAAAATAATGTTATTAATGTAATTAGCATATTGAAAGAACAAAGGAGAAAAACCTAATAATCTCAGTAGATGCAGAAAAATCATATCATAATAAATGTGTAATACTGATTCACAATAAAGCACACACTAACTGTAGAAAGAAATTGCTTTAACCTGATAAAACATATCTAACAAAAACTCTGGAGCAAATGGCATGTTTATCAAGAACTTCAGAAGTATTCTCATGAAAATTATAAAGAAAACTGTGATTCTATGCCAAGTTTTTTTTTTGCAATGTTTAAAATTTTAAATAGAATAAAAATGTTGAAAAACATTAAAAATTATCTCAAAACAATATGATAAAAATCAACAGTGGTTATTGCATTGTGTATTGTTATTGTCAAAGTAGTTGCTCAGATTACCAGATATAAACATATAAAATTGATCCAAAAAAAGAGTAAGCATTAACCGTTCCTTTCAATAAACCAACACTATCTACAAATTAATACAATTAGTATACC
The DNA here is from genome assembly GCA_004027025.1 of Myocastor coypus. Lineage (NCBI taxonomy): Eukaryota > Metazoa > Chordata > Mammalia > Rodentia > Myocastoridae > Myocastor > Myocastor coypus. Next base: position 6,334 of record PVJA010047535.1, read on the forward strand.
GCTAAGAGCAGTGCAATAAGAAAGAAAAGAAGTTAATAGGTAAAGAAACATGACAATTAAAATTGACAGATAAGCTCCTCTATACAGAAAACTGACTAATGAATAATCCAAACTAACAAAAACAAGTTTTTTATGATTTAGCTGAGTATAAATCAATACCCCAAAACTAACAGTCTTCTGTTCCCAGAAATAATCATTTCAAACTGAGAATATCAAGGATGTAAAGCCTGCTTTTGCTGAAAAGCACTGATTCTTCACTCAGACCTACAGTTGCCCAATGGGTAACTAAATGCATCTCTACCTTCATTTTTTATCTGCTTCCTTTATTACTCAAAACATGGGTGGCAGATTCCCAGTTGGTTCCATTCATAGGCATCTTACTCACTTAAGCGCTGTCTGTCTGAAAACTAATTTTTTTTTTAAATTTTTTATTTATTTATTTATTTTCTTGTTTCAGAACCTTTGTTTATTCACTCATTTTTATGGCCGGCTCAGCCCGCCCTGAGGGCAGGGCTGGCGCAGCATGTGGTGCCGGGGATCGAACCACAGTCCCTGAAGCTGCCCAAGCTTTCCTAAGCAGGCGCTTTAGACCACTGAGCCATCCTGCCAGGCCCTGAAAACTAATTTTTTTGTTAGTCTACATTTACCTAAACTGTCTCAATCCCCTTCAAGACTAAAGGAATCAAAACAAGAGTGACAAAGATGTTCTCAAGATACCAGGGACAAAAGAGCATGGTTGCACACACCTGCAACCCCAGTGCTGGGGAGGCTGAGACAGGATGATCACTATAAAAATAAATAAATAAAAAGATGCCAGGGCCATTCAACTATGAACTTTTACAATGTCTGCTCCAGACCCAGTGGAGTCTGAAGTCTCCCACCTTTGCCCTAACCCTGCAGTCACCTTGGATTCCAGCAGAGCCTGTGCAGACCGGTCACCCATGCTGAGATCCCCTTTTAAGCAGGAGTGATCATTTCATGGGAAGGATACTGTCTTCTCAAACAGAAGGCCACCTCTGTCTTAGAAGCCACCTCTCATAACTAGGACAGAAACAAAGAGCAACAAGACCCCAGTCCCCCTCAGCGACTCCAGCCGGCCTTTATCCTTTGTTAACAGCCAGCCATGCCTTGGGAATCTGTGCTGTCTGCTTCAGCTCTTCTCAAGCTCAAGTCCTTCAGCATTTGTTCTTCCCTACCAATCAGAGCTTTTGCCTGTGAGTTTGTGTTCTTTGCCTCAGTGTTAGTTTCTACTATCAATGAAATAGAAGATCCCTTACATACGGTACCAAAATCCATGTGGAAAGGGAAGATTACACATCAAGTGACATTTGAGATGACCGCCAATGGGAAGGAATATGCAGCAACCTGGATCTGTATCTCAGATGTCACAAAATCTCAACAAATGCAGATCTTCAGACCCACTATAAATCAAGAATCCGCTTGGATTTGATAATTACCTACAGTGACTCACAGAACTCAGGGCAACATACTCCTGGCTTATGATGAAGAATATTATAAAGTTAGCAGGCAAATAGCCAGATGAAGAAATGCATAGGGCAAGATGTGGGTGAACACTAAGTGACCATGCCTGGTCCAGGTTCACTGCCCCAGCACCTTCAAGGGGGGTTTGTTTTATTTTGGGAGATGGACGTTTTGTGGTTTCTTTTTGATTTTGCACCACTACAGATGAAACCTATGGACACTATCCCTAAGCTGCATTGCCAGCTTATTTTTAAATTTACATTTTATTTTGGGCACACGGTGTTGTTAAATCACTGTTGCTGAGACAGGATGTAAACTCGTGGTCCTCCAGATTCGACCTCCTAAGTCCTAGGATAGAGGTGTATACTGCAATACTGGCTACCCAGAGTTTTAATAGACCTTCATTTCTAGCCACCTCCTTCCCTGAAGCTGCTGGGTGGTGCTGGACCGCCCAACCCTCTAATTTTTTAATTACTTGGTCTTTCTGCTGACTGACCCCCTCCTGAGAGTAGCAAGGGGCCCACCCTAAATCATCTCATTAGCACAAATCAGGTGGGATCAAAAGGGAAACATTATGAATAACCAAACTGGAAATTCTACAGGTTCCACAACCTCTGACAAGAACTAGAGACAAAGACAAAATATACTCAGAAAAAAAAAAGAAGAAGAAGAAGAAGCCGGGCGTGGTGGCTCACGCCTATAATCCCAGCACTAGGGAGGCTGAGGCAGGAGGATTGGTGCGAGTCTGAGACCAGCCTGGGCTACAGAAGTGAGCTCAAGGCCAGCCTCAACTGCATAGCGAGACCCTGTCTGCTTCAGCTCTTCTGTATATATATATATATATATATATATATATATATATATATATATATATACTCAGCAATCTCCTCTTGTCAGGAATTTCACATTGCACTGTCTCAGTTGCCCAGGGTCAACTGAAGCCCACAAGCATTAAATATAAAATTCCTGAAGTAGGCCCCTGGACTTGCCCGGTCAGCCCGCCCAGATCCCCGCGCCATCTCGTCTGGTAGCACGGCACCAGGACCAAACCCAGCCCCCGGACTCGCCCCGTCAACCCGCCCGGATCCCCGTGCCATTTCCACTGGTCGCGTGGCGCCAGGACCAAGCCCAGCCCCCGGCCTTGCCCCGTCAGCCCGCCCAGACCCCCACACCATCTCGTCTGGTAGCATGGTGCCAGGACCAAGCCCAGCACCCAGACTTGACACGTCACCCCAAACTCCAGCCTAGACTCCACCGCCATCCTGACTGGGGCAACTAGCAGACTTCGCCCTGGTCCATCTGCGGACTGATCAACAACCTGAGCTCAGATTCCACCCATCTTCCAGACCAGGGCTCACAGTGGACAGGTAAGAACTCTCTCAGCCCAAATACATCCCCCCAACTGGACAACTGCCCAAACCCCGACTACACCCATATTTCCCACATGGCCACCCACTATACCCACACGGCCAACCACCATCCCAACACACAGGGCCTCGTAGTAGTAGCCAGCCCACTGAGCTCCCAATTACAGTCAGACATCTCTGGAAGGGAATAAGCTTGGTGGATCCAGACCCAAATTTCCATAGGTGCTCACTGTATAAGTTCACCAAGGTGCAGAGATCACTGCTATAAAAAATGATAAAGAGAAGGAGCAAGATCCAATCCCAGACCTGAGTCCATAAAAAAAAAAAAAAAGAAAAAAGAAAACAGGAAACACTACCATGGAAGTAAATGGGAATCATGCAGAGGGAATATCTGAATCAGTAGCAGCCGAGGTTGAAAGGCAGGTGCAGAAATGTATAGAACAACTCAGATCAGAGATAACATGTCAAGTAAAAAAGGAAATGTATGAAAAAATAGACACTGAAGTGGAAAAACAACTGCAGAAACATATAGAAGAAACAAGAGCAGAAATAACCTCTGAAGTTAAAAAAAGACCTCTCTAAATCAATAGCATCTAAAGCAGGGGAACAACTACAGAAAGGTAGAGAGGAGAACAGAGAAGAAATAATGTGCAAAACTAGAGAGAGAAAGTATAACCATAATGAGAGACTTTAGTACTATTAAAGAAGACATTGATAAAAAATTAGAGGAGAATAGAAAAATGATGGACTCCCTGAATGAATAATATAGGAAAGAAATAGATCGCATGAAACAGTTTCAAAGAGATATACAAGAAAATAAAATCTCAATCACAAGCAGGCAAAACCATATGAGCCAAAGTGAAGATAGAATCTCAGATCTTGAAGACGCAGTCGCTCCTAGTGAAAAGATAAGAAAAGATCTCTTAAAAACAACTAGGATGCAGGAAAAAATAATACAACATCTGCAAGATGATGCAAAAATGAACAACGTGAGATTAATAGGAATCAATGAGAAAGAAGGAGTCAATACAAAGGATATAAAAAGAATATGGACAGAAGTAGTAGCAGAAAACTTCCAAAATACAAAAAAAAAATTGGACATTCAGTAAGTGAAGCATACAGAACCCCAAATAACATCAACCCGACTAAAAACACATCCAAACATATAATAATCAAGATTCCAGAAATTCAGCAGAAGAATAGTATACTAAAAGCTGCTAGAGAAAAGAAACAGATCACATTTAAAGGAAAACCCATCAGAATAACAGCAGATTTCTCTTCACAAACCATGAAATCAAGAAGCGCATGGAGCAGAGTGCTTCAAGTCCTCCATGAAAACAAATTTCAGCCCAGACTACTATACCCTGCAAAGCTCTCTTTCAAGTATGAAGGAGAAATGAAATACTTCCATGACAAGGAGCAACTAAAGAATTTCATGACATCAAAGGCAACCCTACACAGCACACTAAAAAATATTTTAGAGAGGGACCAAAACAACTCAAACTCAAGAAATGAGAACAGAAAGATCCCACCAAATAGGCTACTCAATGAAGCACAGGAGAAAAAGAGGTAAACACTAGTAAGTAAACATCATGTCAAACATAAGTCAACATATTTCAGTTATAACTATCAATGTAAATGGACTCAATTCTCAATTAAAAAAAGTAGACTGGCAGAATGGATAAGGAAGCAAAATCCAACAATATGCTGTATACAAGAAACACACTTAACTCATAAAGAAACTCATAGACTAAAAGTGAAAGGATGGAAAACAATACTATATGCTCCAGCACCTGAAAAAAAAAAGCAGGGGTAGCAATCCTATTTTCAGACAGTCTAAACTTCAAACCAAGATTGATCAAATGAAATAAAGAAGGCCACTACATATTGGTCAGGGGAAAACTTCAAGATGAAGAGGTGACACTCATAAATATGCATGCACCCAACACAGGAGCAGCAAGTTATATAAGACAAACCTTAATGGACATGAAAAATCTAATATCTAACACCACAATCTTAACAGGAGACCTCAACACCCCCTTCTCCAAAAAAGATAGGTCAAGCAAACAAAAATTTAGCGAAGAACTAGGAGAACTGAACCAGAGCTTGAAGCAACTGGAATTAGTGGACATACACAGAGTATTCCACCCAACTACTTCAGAAGGCACATTTTTTTCAGCTGCACATGGGACGTTTTCTAAAATAGATCACATATTAGTACATAGATCATGCTTAAGTATATGCAAGAAAACAGAAATTAACCCACGCATATTATCTGACCACAATGCAATGAAATTGGAAATAAATGACAACAGAAACCACAAGAACTCTAGAAATACATGGAAATTAAACAACACTCTTCTCAACAACCAGTGGGTTACAGATGAAATTAAACAAGAAATCAAACAATATCTTGAATTTAATGAAAATTCAAACACAACCTACCAGAATTTATGGGATGCAATTAAAGCAGTTCTTAGAGGGAAATTTATAACTCTGAACTCACACATTGAGAGAACAGAATGGGAACAAATAAATACTCTCCTGGAGCACCTTAATCAACTAGAAATAGAAGAGCAAATGAAATCAAAAGCCCAAAGACGGGAGGAAATTATAAAGATTAGAGCAGAAATTAATTCAATTGAGACAAAGAAAACAATACAAAGAATTAATGAATCCAAAAGCTGGTTCTTTGAAAGATTAAATAAAATTGATAATCCCCTAGCTAACCTCATCAAAAAGGGGAAAGAAAAGACTCAAATTCAAGCAATAAGGAATGAAAAGGGTGAAATTACTACAGACACAGCAGAGATTCAGAGGATCATAAATAACTACTTTCAGAATCTTTACTCTCACAAAATTGAAGCCACAGATGAAATGGACAAATTCCTAGAAAAGTACAAATTACCCAAACTCAATCAAGAATATATAACAACTCTCAGTAACCCAATAACAGCCAATGAAATACAAAATGTAATAAAAAGCCTACCAACAAAGAAAAGTCCGGGACCTGATGGATTCACTACTGAATTCTACAAGAAATTTATAGAAGATTTAATCCCAACACTCCTCAAACTCTTCAATGAAATTGAGAAGGAAGTAATCCTTCCAAAATCATTTCTAGAGGCAAGTACTATACTGATACCAAAACCAGAGAGAGATGCAACTAAAAAAGAGAACTACAGGCCAGTTTCTCTGATGAACAGAGATGCAAAAATCCTCAATAAAATCCTCACCACATCCCCAGTTCTTCTAAAGATGTTTTGATAGAAATGCGGCTGCAAAGCTCTGGCCAGCAGCCGTTGTGAGATTAATGTGGAAGAGAAGCAGTTTTTCAGGTCAAGTCATACGCACAAGCAAGGAGGCAGAGACAACAGTGACTCAGCGCCAACACCCCGCAGGGAGCCAGGGAAGCATCACACTTCCCACCAGGGTGCAGCATGGGAGCGTGGATCCATTACACCCTGACCATCTAAAGCTAAACAACTCACACACTATGGCCATCAGTCTTTCTGCTAGTATATACCCCGTAAAAATGCACGTATCCCTCTACCAGAAGACATATACAGTATTCATAGCCACTATGTTCCTTTTAACTTTGTTATTGTACATATTTGTCATACCTATTGATAACACTCATCACAGGGAATTTTTACCTGTACATAATATATCATAGTTCTTTTTTTCCCATTCCTCTCCCTCCCCCATTTACACTGGCTTTGTTGCCATTATTTTTCCTTCTATTCTTTCTTTTCCTTTTTCCTTTCTTCCGTTACTCCCCTTCTTGTCCTTCCCATTTGAACATTGTTACAGTTTGCGTCTAATGGTCATGGAGCAGCTTCTGGAGTTTGTGATTGATTATCACAGGAGTGGATGCTGCCTGGGGCAGGTAATCTGCATTACAATATAAGGAGGGCAGAGAGGCCGGCTTGTGGCCTGAGCTGCTGCCACTGCCTTTGCTCTCTGCTCTTTGCCACCACCATGAACGGCCACTCTCTGCCTTACAGCCAGCCGAGTATGGACTGAAGCCCCCACTAACTGGGAGCTAAATAAACCTTTCCTTCCTTCATTTGGGGTGTCGGGTATTTGTCCCAGAAATGAGAGAAGAGCAGCTGAGACAAGCACGTTGCTCCTACTGCCCAGGATCTATCCTCCACTAGGCTGTTTGCCCTTTGGGTCTCTCACGCAAGGAAAACGTGCAATATTTAAAACTGTGTCCAATTTATTTTACTTAAGGTTATAGTCTCGAGCTGAATGGTCTTACATCCTTCTTTTTACAAATGGCTGAAGTTTATTTTTATTTATGGCAGAGTAGTACTCCATTGTACATAAAAACCACATTTTTTGTGTTCATTCATCTTTTGATGGGCATCTGGTCTGTTTCCAAGATTTAGTTATTATGAAGTGTGCTGCTGCAAACACGGGTATGCATATATACAGTGGTTTCACACTTTCCACTCTTTCAGGAAGATGCCTAGGAGGGGAATAGCTGGGTCCAGTGGAACATCTAGTTTTAGTTTTGTGAGGAAATGCCCATTATGATTTCCATAGAGGTTGTGCCAGTTCACACTCCTATCAACAGTGGAGAAGGGAGCCGGATATGGTGACACATGCCTGTAACCCCAGTACTTCTGAGGCAGGAGGATCACTGCGAGTTTAAGGTCAGCCAGGGATACAAAGTAAGTTAAGGCCAGCCTGAACTGCATAGTGAAAAAAGACCAAAAAAAAAAAAAAAAAAAAGGTCACTTTTTCTTTACAGGCTTGCCAGGATTTATTATTGGCTGCTTTTGTGGTGGTAGCCATTCTTTCTAAAGTGAAATAGAATCTCAGTATTATTTTAATTTTCATTTCTCAAAGGACCAGTGAGCATTTTATTTTTTTCATGTATGTATTTGCTGTCTATACTTCTTCATCTGAGAGAGGTCTACTCATTTCAGCGGCCCATTTTTGGATTGGGTTTTTAAATTGGGGGGTCTCCTTTTCTTTTTAGTTCTTTATGTATTATAGACGGTAGCCCTTTGTCAGGAGTAGCTGGTAAAACCATTTCCCATCCTGTGTGTTGCCTCTCCACTCCATTGATGGTTCCTTTCACTGAGTCTTTGTTTTTCATAGCCAAACCAATAAATCCTATCTCCATCAATCAGCATAGGTACAAAAAGCATAGAGTATCACACATGGAACATTATTCAACAGTGAGGAAATAATAGTATGTTTTATAGCAAGTACAAAAATGTGGGGCTGGGGGAGATAGCTCAGCCACAGAAGTGCCTCCCTAGCAAGCACAAGGTCCTGAGTTCAATTCCTGGTATAAAAAAATGAAAGAAAGAAAGAAAGAAAGAGAGAGAGAGAGAGAGAAAGAAAGAAAGAAAGAAAGAAAGAAAGAAAGAAAGAAAGAAAGAAAGAAAGAAAGAAAGAAAGAAAGAAAGAGGAAGGGAGGGA
>PVJA010047536.1:0-14619 GCA_004027025.1 Myocastor coypus
TTTCCCCCTTTTTTTCTTTGAAAGTTGACATATTACATATTAATGTAGCTCTTATGCTATATTTTTCCCAGTACACCATTGTTTTACTGCTTCCTTTGAAAAGTCTCTAGTAATTTTCTGCTTATGTGTTTGTATATTAATCCTCCCATGTCCTTCTAGGTCCAGGAGAATGCCTCCTTTTTCTTCTATTAGTTTAAGCTTAAAATATGTAGTCTTCAAATTCAATTTTTCCTTGCCTTTCTCTTACTGTCTCTTAACACGGAGGGGAAAAGGTAAAATTCCAGGTAACAAGAACAGAATCATCTTTGAACATATTACTATTTTAATGTATGTATGTGGTCTTTATTGTTCATAAGTCTGTAGGAACCCTGTTTTATTTATGTCTCTATCTCTTGGATCATATGGCACAAGATCTGATAAATAACAGCAAATCAAAAATGCTAAATAAATGAATGTATGCATGAGTCCACTATATTTTTGAAAAACAAAATGAAATGAAGCAAAAAAGCTTCTGACCTCTCTGTGAACCAGTAAATTAGCAGTCACTAAGAGAAAGATCTCAGAGATCAGGCCTATCCTTGCTAGATCTCTGGACCCTCCTGGCTCTTGCCTTGAATTTGCTCTTTTCCAATTATATACCCCCTAGCTTCTATCCCATGGCTTAGTGCCATATCTTTGACTCAGGTTTTCTGTGTCGATGCTTACATTCTTGATTTTGACCCTTGTTATTCACAGAGAACACTTAGGGCCAAATCTTCTGTTTCCTTCACTGCCGTCCAAGTTAAATGGCTTTGGCTGCTCCATGAACAGAGAGATAGAGACTATGTCCTCATCAATGGCCACAAAATATTATGTTCAATAAATAGTATGTGTTTTGAACTGAGCCCATATCCTTAACCAGTATCACCTGCTCCCTAATGAGACTAAGACTCAGACAGATTGGGGAAAAGATAATGAAGTTCCTTGGGGCTGCCTTCATGCCAGGCAAAATCAGGAGGGCAGGCTGTCTCAGAGGGGTTTCCTATGAACAATAAACTAAGGGATCTTCAAGGATCCCTCTAAGGCCTAACATGGCCTTAATGAACCCCAAGTCAAAGAAGCCAAGTAGGTACCAATTCTCTATGCATATGGTGTTTTTCCCCTAAACTTCTATGAAGCTGCTTTGCTTATTTAACTTTCCTTAATTACCAGCAGATGGCTTCTGTCTGGGCAATCATCAGCTGGTGCTTAGCAGTGGCAGATTCAAGAGGAGGCAAGGGACTTGTTAGGGAGAGAATCCAGATGCTGACATGTTGATGCCAGGTAAAATTATTAGGCATCTTCTAACTGGTGTTCAAAGCAATGGGACAGCTGAGAGGTGATATTTGGGAGGCTCCTTCTGGAAAGAGGAGTTTTCTATAAGCAACTGAGGCAGAGATAGAAGTAGTAATAACAGGGGCTGGGGAGATAGCTCTGTAGCACAAATGCCTGCCTGGCAAGTTCAAGGTTGTGAGTTTGAATCCCAGCCCCCCCCCCAAAAAAAGAAGTAGTAATAATAATAGAAATTAGGGGCAAATCTAGGATATGAAATGTTTCTTTTCTGAGTCCTCATTATTTCAGATGGTATTAGGAGAATACAGTGAATGTGGGGACCAGAGATATAGCTCAGGGGGCTCAGGACCTAGCTCAGTGGTGCAGTGCCTGCCTGGCAAGCACAGGGTCCTGAGTTTGATTCCTGATACCTACCATGAATACATAAACTGGTCGTTGATGCTTATTCATGTATTCTTCTGTCCAGCACATGTGTTGAGGCTCTGCAGTGCCCTATGCTTTGTCCAATACACACAGGCACTCGGGTTATAGTAGGGAGCTGATACAGTCCTTTCTGCATAAAACAAAGGAATTTATTTGCTTATATCCATTTCAATTTGTTATATTTTACAATATACCTGGTAAGTGGAATCATAATTGTATTTGTTTATCAGGTACAACGTGATATTTTGATGTGGTTAAGTGCATTTATGCAGTATAACAACCAAACCAATGTTTCACTAAGCTTTGGTGGGGAGATCATGTAGGCAATAAATAAATATGGAAAGAACTTTCTGCACCTGTGAAAGAGCAGAATTCAAAGTCTGTAGTCCTAAGAGTGTGTAAATATGAGCAGAGGTAGAGGAGATCTAAGAATGATCAGGTAATGCTCTCCTTTGCCTGAGAAGGTCACAGGTAGACCTCAGGCTCAATGTCCAGCAAGGTCCCTGGATGCATGTTCACTAGTCCTCCACACTTCTAAAAAGCAGTCAGTCTGGCAATGAACATAGGAAGCACTGACCATGTGTTGAGAGACAACACTGAGCTCCTGCTCTGTTCTAGACCCTGTTCCAGGTCCTGTAGCTCCCTGATGAACTACCCAGACTCTGTAAGTGCAGACTGCCTTCATTTTGGAGAGGTACACTAGTGCAAAAAGCAAACAGATAAGTGATATTATTTTGGGTTGGGTTGATATATGCAAATACGGGCAGAGCAAGTGCATTGAGGCAGCAGTGTGTGTGCATGTACATGGTTGTGTGAGTTCCCAGGGGCTATGTTCAAAGGGACATACTTTCTGAAGAAGTGTCACCTGAATGGAGGTCTAAGTAGATGGAACCAAGGGGCAACGAAACATTTTGGAGGATGCATTTCAGGTACAGGGGACTTTGCAAAGTGCACGTGATTCGCAGACATTTGGCAAGTTTGAAAAATAGTAAAGAAGTCAAAGTACAGACCAAGCATGATAATGTAAGGAGCTGAGTGTGGGGTGGTAGTCAGGATCATCTTGAGATCTTTAGGCTGTATAAGGAGTGTTGATTTTATTATAGTAATAGAAGGAAGATATTGGCTAGTGTAAGGCTGGGAATATTTCCATGATTAATAATTCTGTTGACAAATGTGCTGCCTGTCCTCCTCTGTTCATGTGGAAGAATCACATTTCCAAGCCTACTTTTAAGATAGATATGGCCAAAAAATTCTGAGAAATGCCATGTGGCATGCATTAGTCAAGGATTGACTCCGGATTTTATTTATCGCATTCCCTCCCCTAACCCGCCAATTTGGCCCTTGTGGAAGTGTGTATGGTACTGGCTTCTACATCAGTCTAGATATCCAAGTGGCTGTAATCACCCAGATTATATGCACAGCACATAGACAGTGAATCAGGTAAGACTCTAAGATAAGTGTTGAAATACTGGGACCATTTGTAATTGCAGCACAACTAAGGCTCGACTAATACATACAAAGTTGATTTAATTTACAGGCTTAAAAATCACTTTGGTTCAGTTGATATGGTAGATAATATGTATATCTATGTACCTGTCTTTTATCTATCATCTATCTTTCATCTATCCACCTATGTATTTCCTGTATTTCTAAGTAATTCCCTTTAAACACTGCTAACATGAGAACAAATTTATAAAAATGGACTAGAAAGAGAGAACAGATTATAAGTGGCAAAACATAAGACAAGGAGAATAAGCAAAGGAATCTCCTTATTTTAAGTAATAAAATAACCATCCTGAAGGGGAAAAATAACTAAGAGAACATATGGCACATGATTATGTATACTTAGTCTTGTATAGGATTGAATTCATGAAAGGAGATGGAAAACAAACCCTAAACTCTGATTAATCGTTTTGCATATGTATGGGCAAAGAAATGAGCAAAATATTTTAAAGGTATTACGGGATTAGGCTCATGAGTCAATATTTTGATATTTTATGAGAAGTGAAAACTAGGAATATGAGATGAGAACAGACATGACAGGAATCCTGTGGATAAGGGCTAGAATTAGGAGCATGAACTTGGCTTCTGACTCCCAGAAAAAATTTAAAGTGTCTATATGTATGTTTGTATGTAGATGTTTGTGTGTCTACATGAATATAACATATACAAGCCTATATATATATATATATATATATATATATATATGTCTATGTATACATAAAGTGTATATATGTATATGTTTATATTAAAGCTTTTGGTTACAACAAAATACTGTGTGCCTTATGGTATATCTGAGGAAATGACAGACCTAAAAACCATTTAACAAGATCATTATAATAAAGATTGGCCAAGGTAAATATCATCAATGTATCAAATAAAAATCTCAAAGGAACTAAATCTAAGGTGACTGATCACTGAGTTATTTTTACTTGCAAATGAAAAAAATAGCATATGTACAGTGAAATTTTTGAAACACTATGGACAGATAATGAACTTTAGTATCATCAATGAAGGATAAATTCTAGGCCTCTAATTTTGATAACAGACTATGATATAAGATGTAGTAATGTGGGCTAGAACACATAAAGATAATATATTAATACATTCAGATAAACTAAAAATGAGAAATGTGATATTTAAAAAATGGAGGTAAAAATGGTTATACTCTTTAAAATGCTAGTACTTTAAAACATGAGAGGAGTTGGCAGGATGGCTCAGCGGTCTAAAGCACCTGCTTAGGAAAGCTTAGGACTACAGTTCGATCCCTGGCACCACATGCTGCTCCAGTCTTGCCCCGAGGGCCGGCTGAGCTGGCCATAATAAAATTGATTAATTAATTAATTAATTAATTAATTAAAAAATAAAATAAAAGATGAGAAAGCTGGGATATGTTCCAGTTTAAAGAAATGAAAGATATATCTCATGAAAAAAAAAATAGTGTAAAGAAAACCATGACATGTCTGTTTGCTTGTGCATGGTTTCTGAAACATTTTATCAAGCATCCTGACATCATGAAACTTTAGCTTTATATGATTTAGAAAAAAATATAATAGATATAGATATTTGCATGCATGCATAGTAGATACCTACCTACAAATACATATAAGAAGGATCGTGGAACAGAATGAAGGAACAGAAAGAAGGTTGCTGACCCGGATGTGAAATAACATCAAAATAGGTCTAATGTTTACTTCTTGATACAGAAACATTTAATTTCTTCAAAGATAAAGTAGGCAAAACCCTTGAAAACATAAGCATAGGCCAGGACTTACTTTCTGTCTGTCTTTCTTTCTTTCTTTCTTTCTTTCTCTCTCTCTCTCTCTCTCTTTCTTTTTTTCTTTCTTTTCCTTCCTTCCTTCCTTCCTTCCTTCTTTCCTTCCTTTCTTTCTGTATTGGGAATAAAATTCAAGACCTCATGTCAGGCATGTACCATGCCACTGAACTATAGCCCTGGCTCCCAGGCCAGGACTTTCAGTTGCATAAGAAACTGCATCAATAACCAATAAGTAGGATCATATCAAATTAAAAGCAAATGAAAAAACCAACAGAGTGAAAAACCAATCTACATAATGGGGAAATATTTTGCTCACTACATTTCAGACTAATATCTGGGATATATAAAGTGCTAAAAATATTTGGACACTCCAAAATAACAGATGCAATCAAAAAGGGTGACTACAATAAGTAGACCTTTCTCAGAAGAAGTACAGATGGCCGAAAGTACGTGAAAAAAGTTCAATATCGCTGGCCATTACAGAAATGAAAATTAAAACAATGCTTAGATTCCATCTTGCCCCACAAAGAATGGCATTCATCAAGAAATCAAATAATAATAAGCAGGTCAGGCAAGGTTGCAGGAAGAAAATTAATCCATCCACATTGCTGTCCCAATATGAACCAGTACAACTACTATGGCAATCCATATGGAGTTTACTAAAAAAAAAAAAAAAAAAAAAACTAAGAAAAGAAATTTCATTGGACTTAGTTATTCCTCTTCTAAGTAATGCCCCAAATAAGTTAAAAATATCATATTACAATGATACATACGTACCCATGTTTATTACAGCATAACTCATAATTGCTAAATATTGAAAATGGCCTAAATATCCATCAACAGATAAGTGGATAGAAGAACTATGGTATTCATACACAGTGGAATGGTTTTGTACCTTAAGCAAGAATAAGTAAGTCATTTGTAGGAAAAAGGACACACTTTGGAATTAAGTATTAAATAAAATAAATCAGACATGCAAGTTTAAATAGCAAGGAATTTCTTTTATATGAGAAATTCAAAATATAAATACAGTAGAGAGAAAAGTGAAATCTGGGTAATAATATTATAGACAGCTAAGTTAGGTTGTAGGGAACAGCTGAGACTGGAAATACTTCGGTCTTGAGAAAAACATCAGGCCTGAGACAATTCGAGTCATTAGTCACTAGTCAAGCCTGTGTCATGTGATACAAAGTGTGTCAAAAGTTTAAATAAGTGCCCCATGCTATGGTTGTCCATTTGCTCTGCTACATTCAGAAATGAGGGCTCCACCTGACATCAGCCGCACAGCTCTTGGAATTCACTACAAATATTCTAAGTAGTCAGACAAGGCTAAGTCCTGAAGAGAGTCCGTGTGGAGGATGAGAACACATGACAATCATGACCGTGGGTGCATCTGTTGAATGCCAGACCTCACGATAAGGGTGGAACAACTAGGCCTACGTGCCTCCCTGAGGCTCAGACAATAACTTGATAGTATACTATAATTCATATTATTTGGCCCAGTAAAGCTCAGATCCTTTTTTTTTTTTTTTTTTTTTCTGAACTGGGGATTGAACTCAGGCCCTTGAGTTTGCCAGGCAAGTGCTTATTCTACTGAGCTATCTCCCCAGCCCATAAAGCTCTGATAGACATCACTATTCCAGGTGGGTGGGCACAGACTCTGGATCCACTTCTGCCCCAAAATTCCTCTCTGTTCTTTCCATGTACCTTTGATACATGACCTGCTTCCCTGCTAGATCAATGTTAGCATAGTATCTATAGTTGTTATCTTATTAGTTAGGTTGTACTTACCTGGTGATGGGGAGATAGCGCAGTAGACTAAGCACTTGCAGAGCAAGTGCAAGGGCCTGAGTTCAAATCCCCGGTTCCACAAAATAAATAAATAAATAAATAAACAAAGAAAACATTCCTAGAAAAGTGGCCTCTGTGGTAGCCCACTTTTGGGATGCCCTCTTGTCTCTCTGGAGCTATCTGTCGATAAATCTTTCCAATGGCTAACCTTTGTTGTTACTTAGGACTCATCCTTCACTTTTGGGGAACATAAACTTAGTATATCTGACGTCTAGTAAATTGGGAGATATATTTCTCCCATATCAATAGGAAAAAGGAGAGAGAGCTTTTGTAAAAGGTAAGAGGACACAGAGGTGAATGAAGGCCGTGGGAAAGAGGGGAAGAAAACATGCAAAGAATTAAGATGTGTTGTGTAACTGCACCAACTTCCTACAATGAATCATTATGTGTAGCACTCATGTACTCATAAAATAAAAACTTGAAAAAAGAAGAAAGAAGAGAGCCAGAAAGATAAGAATGAGAGAGAACAAACATTCACACCGTAGAAGCAGTGCAATAGTGATGCAGTGGACCACTCACTATACAACTGTCTTAGTTACTTTTTTACTTGTTGCTGGGACAAATACCCACATTCAAAATGAAGGAAGGAAAGGTTTATTTAGCTCACATTTCATGGAGGTTTCAGTCCATATTCGGCTGGCCCAAGGCCGAGTGGAGCAGGGCAGAGAGCTTCCAGTTCATGGTGGCAGAACAGCAACAAAATGGTGACAGAGGCAGCCAACCAAACAGGGCAGCAGAGCAACAGCAGCAGCTCCAGTCTGTCTCTCTGTCTCTCTTTATATTCCTCTCAGGCCTTCTGCCTTAGGATATCTGCCCTAGACCACACTCATAGCCCCAGCCCTACTCAGACCAATAATCCCATCAGTACTAAAACACATAATCCCAGTGACTCATGAGTCAAGTCTCAATCTATAGAAGTCCCCACCTAATAACTACATGAGGCTTTGGGGGGACAACTAGACATAAACCATAACAGCAACCCACCCCCAAATGATACTGCTGGAATTGAAAGCCAGCAAAGTATCTCTGAAAGCAGCACAATTGAACACCATGCTGCCATGGATTTCATGAGAGTAAAGGTGCAGTTGTCCATCAATCTGGTAAGTTAAGGCAGAAGGACCAGTATTTGGGGAATTTAGCAACTTAGTGAGACTTTCTCTCAAAATAAAAATGAACTGGGAATGTACTTCAGTATAAAGGCCCTGAGCTCAGTCCTCACTGTTGTCAGATTCTGGGGGTACTAGAGTCTTCTTGGGGATGGTTTCTAGGTCTTTTTTTTTTCTTGGCCAAAGAATAAAATTAAAAAGGAAATAGTGTCAAAGTTTCTCATTTATTAGAAGTAAGAAAAATAAAAGGAAAGGTAAAGAAATAAAAGAGATTGTGCCAAGCTAGTTTAGGTCACATAAATAAAAGGATTTTTTTTTTTTAAAGCATACCCTAACTACAGGACAGGCTGCTGTGAGGAATTGAGGCAGTGAGCAACAGTCTCCTTTCCACTACTTTCTGCATTTCCCAGGATGACATCACTATTAGACCATCCCATTCTGATTTCTTCCAAGAAGGCCACACTCAGGGTTTGGAGAAGTTAACTCTGTACAGGTGTTCTGGAGTCTTGCCACATCTCTCTTCTGGGCTAATTTAAGCCATGCCTTATCTTCCTGTCTCACAAGGTCTCCAGCAATAACTAAAGTGACTAAATAGCATTTGATCTTTAGCTCTGCTGTAGAGCACAATCGAACTAACAATCCCATTGGTATGAGCAAAATCCATCCAGCTCTTGATAACTACTTGGTTCCTGAATAATCTCATTTTTCTTAATGAATTGACAAGTGGCTCCATTAAGTGAGAACTTGTGAGAAACCTTTTTTTTCTGTTTCAACTGTCTTTAGTATCACTCTATTTTATTAGACTAGCATGGTACCATTCATATACCCATAGATCTGTAATCTCACACTATAGATAAAATTCATTTAAAATACACAATTCTATGGAGTTTTCATATTATATTATTAAGTTTTTAAATTGTGGCAATATGTATATAACATAACATTCTCCATTTTAGCCATTTGAAGTGTGTAATTCAGTGGTATGAATTAAACTAATACTGTTGTAGCACTAAAACCATTACCTAATTCCAAAACTTTATGTCACCCCAAACAAGTCTCTATCCACCAAACAATAACCTTCTGCTGGTAACCTCTAATCTATCGTCTTTTAAAAAATTTTTCTCTCTTGTAATAATTTTATGAAAGGGGGATCATCTATTTATCATTTATATCTGGTGTATTTCACTTAGCATGTTTTCAAAATTCAGCTAGGTTACACCATAGATCATAATAGCACTTTTCATAGTTGAATAATAATTCCCTGTACAAATGTCATGTTTTGTAGACCTATGCAGCTATTGGTCCGGGTTGTTTGAACCCTTTGGCTACTATGTCCAGTGCTGTGACAAGTGCTGACGTGCACATTCAAGTGTCCCTTCCACTTCAGCTGAGGTGGTCTTACATGTTGCTGGGAGTCAGATGCTTCCAGTGAATTGTTGGCTGTGTGTGCAACAAGCTGTGGTCCTGGACAGAAGATATTCCTTCTGGGCTCAGTTTCCCATCAGTAAACAACTTCAAAATTTGTATTTTAGTATTTTTAGATACTGAAGGTTGAACACAGGATTTTGCAAGAAAAAGAAATCTCTCTGTCATACTCTGCTAGTACAGATACATTTTATAAATCAAAGTTGTAATAGAAGTATATAAAACAAAGACAATGACCATCATGCATGCTAATGTTTTGATACCTGAAATATGAAATCATACACTGCAGATTACAGTTTATTTCTATCTTGTTCACCAATGTATCTTTCATTTTTATTTTTATCATTCCAGTACTAGGGTTTGAAGACAGAGCCTTCACAATGAGCTTTCATCTCCATATATAAAGGGAAGGGACTACAGGGTATTCAGGAACTCACTACTAGATCAGACTTGTAAACTTATAGTGATCCTGTTTACAGCCACCCAAGAGCTTGGATTACAGACATGTACCACCACTCTCAGTTTCAATTACCATCGCAGCTCACCCCAAGGGAGGGGCTAGCACAGCAGGCCTAGGGATGGAACCCCTGGCCCCTGTACCTGCCTGCACGTGCTTTAATGTGCTGAGTTATTTGGCAAGACCCCATATTATTTTTTGAATCAGGTCTTCACGTGATAGACTTTGGCTAAATTTCTTGGGCTAGCCTGGAATTAAAAATACTCATGCTTCAGTCTCCAAGAGTGCTGGTATTACATGGTATTATAGATGTGTACCACCATGCCTGGCTAGTGCATCTCTTTTGGAAAACACATGATAATCTAAATATTTTAGTATTCCTAGAGGTCTTATGCCAATCATGGCAAAGAAAGATATTCATCTGAGTTGGTTTAAGCAGCATGCAGAAAATAATATCAGATATTTCAAAGAAACCCCAAATTAGTTGCAGATTCAGGAAGGAGTGTGAACAGCCAAAACAAGAGGCACTCACCTTGATGGGACGCCTTGAGTTGGGGACTTTCTTTTGCCAGGCACTGGTAGTTTAGAGCTTGACGGAGCAAGCACGACCACTCTGATGTCTTGGCTGATGTCCACTGAAGCTCATCCTCTTTACTCTTTCCTATCTGCACTTCAGAAGTGGCCTCAACCAAGAATTCATCCTCCTGTCTTGTGGTAAGAGTGAAAGTCTTGCTAAGTTGTAACTGGTTTTGAGCCCAGAGAAGATGGACATTCATATCCTCACTGTGGAACAGACTAGAAAATTTTTTGTGAAGATAGAAAGAAGATTATTTTAACATAGAAAATGTATCTAAAGTTCATGGTTGGCCACCAGTTGGGCAAACTTCTAATGCAGCCTAGGTGTCTTTCCCCTGGAAAATGAGGATGAACATATCGTAGTATGAATTTATTTTTAAGAACTATTTTCCAATTAAGTACTTCTATTCTGAATTTCATGGAAAACCAGTAAAGGAATTTTAGTGGAGAAGTAACTCTTCACGACATTTATATGTAAAAAAAAACATATTGAAAGGAAAATATAAGCAGTGTACCCTTCCACCCATATCACCAAACCAAACACCCACTTGATTTTATTTTCTCAGTGGTTGTTTATTCATTAGGAAGTCACAGATTTTATCTCCAACAGTTATGGTGTTAGTTGTTAAAAGGCACAAGTTATTCTGATTAAGGAAATCTAAGCTCTTCTGTCAAAACTGCTTTCAATATCAGTCTCTTTGCTTTGCAATGCATAGCCAAGGCTGCCTTTTTCCTACCCTTAAAATACTACCTTGGCTTCTGTCTCCAAATAAGCTAAACTTTGAGCAGATGTAGTTTCTGAGTTGGGTTGACAGCTCCACATACAAAAGCCTATGTGCATCTGAAGAATGAAATGAGATATCTTTTTAAATCTCTCGTTGCAAGATCTGCAAAGCCAGGAGCAAATCTCTGGGCCATATAATCACAAGGGGTTTGTGGAAGCCTCTTAGAGGAGCTTTGCACTCATGTACATCCAATTTCTTCTTTGGCAAAGGCTGTTCCTTTCCAATAAACCAGTGTTTAACGGAGCTTGGGAAAATGTGAACCTGTTGTCTGGAAGATGAGGGTTTAAAACTTGACCTGTTCTTTAAAGAAGAAAACAGCTCTTAAACTGCATTAATGTGGGTTGCCAGAAGCAGCAGACATGGGACTTTATCAAGCACTGGCCAGCATCTGTCTCGTTATCTGCCTTCTGCAGATGGCACCTGCCTCTGTGTGTGACAAGTCTGAGCCTGTATCTGTGAGCAAGGCAACACCATGCAGGCTCTG
The DNA here is from genome assembly GCA_004027025.1 of Myocastor coypus. Lineage (NCBI taxonomy): Eukaryota > Metazoa > Chordata > Mammalia > Rodentia > Myocastoridae > Myocastor > Myocastor coypus. The sequence continues at coordinate 11,696 of PVJA010047536.1, forward strand.
ATTCTGAATGAGATGGAAAGTGCACTCAGGGAGGCTCTGGGGCTGGATGAAGTTCTTTCTTGTTCCTCTGGAGCTGTACTGGATGTGGACATGGTGTCATTTTTTTTTTTAAATACCAAAATTTTGGCCTTTTAAATAAATGTGGGAAACTGATTTACTGTGTACCTCCAAGTCTGAAATCTAATCATTTGTGTCTTGATATCAGTCATAGACTAACTGTCGAATACTCTCCCAGCCAGCCTGGTCTGCAGAGGCATGTACCCAGGAGGCCAGCATGTCTGCTGCAACGCAGCTCCTCTCTGTTCTGCACAACTGGTGAGACATGGACTAGGTGTGAACTGAGCCACCCTGCCCTAGGTTCTCCATCTGAATGTTAAGGAAAACAGATGAATGAAAAATAGCTTATTTGAAATTAATTATATCTCAGAATAAGAAGGTTGTGGTACCTGATCCTCTTATGCCTCCAAAGATTGGCTCAAAAAAGATCTCTAAGGATTTCAAGGAGATAGAGTCATTTGAGTGGAGTCGAATGAAAGGCTTAGAATCATTTTATGGCAGTCTTTCTAATATATTGCCTTTCATCTGTCACTTGTTACTTTCCATCTCATGTCACTTACTTGTCTAAGAACTGCTCTGTCCCCTCTTTTGCCCCTTTTGGTTTCAATTCTCCCCACCAGCAAGTGACTGGGCCCTGCCAGCAGAGGTACCTGTCATACAACCTGCGAGCTCAGAGTTCAGGATGGCGTAGGGCAGTAGGCTTCTGGCTCTGTCTCTCCGGCGTCTTTCTCCAGGCAGAGTTCCAGTGCAGCAAGGGACACCCTGGATGAGCTCAGAATGCCCTCAGGGCCGCCTCCAACTACCAACTCCCAACCCATGTGACAGGAAACAGGGGCTCTAGGGTGTGGGCTCACGCCCTGTGACTGCGGTCTCCCCTTCCTTCCACCTGAACCACCGCACAACTGTCATGCAGGTATCCCTCCTGTCTATGTGAGGGGACAGGGAAAGAACAGAGAGGGACTGTGGGAGTGCAGCTCTGGAGGGACACAGTATCCTGGGAGTAGCTTAGTACAGGACCACCTCTGATAAGGCCCGTCCTGGGACCCAGAACTGTCCCCAAGAGGAGAAGATCAGGTGGGAGACAACGTCCTAGGTTCTGTTTGTGGAATGGAGTGCCTTCCTTCCCTGGGTTCTAGAGGCCATCCCTGAGCTCCCTGAGCTATAAGGTGTGGCAGTATTGTCCCTCACAACCGTGGGACTCAGAAGCCAGAAGAAAGTGTTCAGCTTAGGGGCCACCAGGTGCTTGTTTGTTTTCTTTCTTCTTCTTCTTCTTCTTCTTCTTCTTCTTCTTCTTCTTCTTCTTCTTCTTCTTCTTCTTCTTCTTCTTCTTCTTCTTCTTCTTCTTCTTCTTCTTTTTTTCTTTTTTTCTTTGTGGTACTAAAGATTGAACTCAGGACCTTGCACTTAGGCAGGTGGTTATGTCTCTGAACTATCTCCCTCAGCCTTTTTTTTTTTGATAGCTCACTTAAAAAGAGACTCATAGTGACTCCCCTCAGAGGACATTTCTTGGAGATGTTGTGTCCCCTCCATGTCCCTAACCCATAACTCTTTGCTGCAGTGCCTTGTGAACTGCTCATCTTGTCAATGAGATGCAAACTTCTTGAGTGTAGAAAACATGTCATGTGTCCCAGAAGTCCTGAGCTTAATTTATGTAGATAATGCTAGGGCATATTCTTGATCATCAGTATTACATTTGTTTCAAGCATCTCACAACTGGTCTGCACAGTGGGAGGCCAGGTTTTCCCTCTAGACAGGATTATTGTCATCTACACACAAGAACCTCTCCTAGCCTGTGAGTCTGGAAGCCTTCTGCCTGTGGATCTGGGGACTCAGCTCAGGAGGCTTCCCAGATTACTCTCCAAGGAGTGCATCCACTGCATGCCACCTCCCAGCACACATACATGCAACTGCACACATGTATTCAAGTGCCTGATCCAGTGCCACATCTACTGACATCTGGGCAAGGATACCTTGAGCCACCCTAAACGAGCACTGTCAGCCTCAGCTTTTAGTAAAATGCAGAGAAGCACACAGACTCCACAGGGCAACTGCATAGATTAAGTGAAGTTCTAAGGAGAAAATGCGTAGCTCCATGCCCAGGAGAAGTAAGAGCTCATGTGTATGTAGTTGGTGCTCTTGACTCACAAGTCACTCATTTGCCAGATGCTACCAGCAGGACAACGCCTTCTCATTCCCCTGCAGCCTTGCTGGGCCATGGCTCCTCCCTAGGACAGCTGGATGAGTCAGGAAACTTGCTCCACCTGCTAAGCTCCAGCTTCCCTGTCTATAAAGTGAGAATATGACACAATATCTTCCCCAGAAATTTTTTGGCCATGTTTATAGTACATGATGGTGACATTCCACGTGGGAAGCTGGTACACACACAGAAATCACCTTATTCTTCTTAGGCTCCCTTCTCCTCTCTCTACCCTGTTCCTTTACCTCTTGGTCCCTAGACATTCTGAGCACCTTTTAAACAACAAAGCTGAGGAGATGGCTCAGCAGTCTAAGTGCTTGCCTGGCAAACAAAAGAACCAAAGTTTGGTCCCTGGTACAGCATGCTGTGCCGGCCCCGGAACCCCAGGTGTGCTGTGCAGCCCTGAAGCTGAGTGTGGTGGCGCACATATGTGATCCCAGGGCTGGGAAGGCTGAGACAGGACGATTACTATGAGTCAGAACTGTGTAGTGAGACCCTGTGTCCAAAAAATAAATGAAGCAACAAAACTCAAAACAACCTGGACCAACCTTAAAGGCTTGTTCTAAGGGGATATATATGGGAAAGGCACACTCAGTTCTTTCTTCCCTCTCCAGATGCTGAGGCTGAGATTGGTGTGCCATTGTCATTACACTGAGACACTGTATTTTAT
>PVJA010047537.1:0-14592 GCA_004027025.1 Myocastor coypus
TGAGCTCACTTTTGTAGCATGGGCTGCTCTCGAACTTGCACTGATCCTCCTGCCTCAGCCTCCCAAGTGCTGGGATTACAGGTGAGCACAACCACTCCTGGCTCGCACACCAACCCTTCCTGTCAGTATTTTTGAAACTGCTATGGTCAAGAAAGAAAAGACCTAAGTTAGGAAAGAAAGAGGACGGGAAGGAGTAAAACAGGATGGGATAAAACAGATCTGTGGATGCTAAGAGCCCAACTCTATAGAATGCAAGAGGGAGCCTGGCTTTCAAGCCCCAGCACTGCAAACATAGTGTTCTTGGCCTTGATCCCATCCCCAGAAATAAAGATGAGTATTGTTTTAGGAAACAGCGCTATACAGTCCCATATGTGTGTTAGAGTGCCGGATCAGGGTGCAAACAAAGCGCGTTATCTCACTGCAGGGAACAGCTTGACAAGGCCACTGTGTGGGGGGTGTGGTTGCACTCTGTAGATGAGAACACAGCGCTCAGGTAGTTTTGGTGCCCTGCCTAAGGTCTCACCGGAAGTGGGATGTGCAAGTTTGGAAGCCTGGCTGGTCTGAAGCCAGGCTAGGCGTCCACAGGAGAGGCCTGCAAGGGAAAGACAGAGCTGAGCAGGCGCCTTTTCCCATCCTGAGAGCAAGTAGGGGTCTCCTGACTCCAAGGTGCTCAGGGTCATTGATTAATGCAGATTCCAGACACACCTCAAAGTACCAAGTCTGATAGAGGAGGCCCTGGAATCTGCTTTTGGAAAGATTTCAAAGGCCTCCTGTCATCTAGCACTCTCAAGAGGCTGAGGTAGGAGGATTTCTGAGTTTTTGGCCAGCCTGGGCTACATAGTGAAACCCTATGTAAAAAAAAAAAAAAAAAAAAAAAGTTCACCCCACCCCGTTTTCGAGATATTTATTCAATTCAAGCTAGCTTTGAGCTCCCTTTGTAGCCCTGGCTGGTATCGAACTACCAAGGATTTTTTTTTTTGCCTCTGCCTCCCAAGTACTGGAGGACAGGCGTGCGCCATCATGCGCGGCAAAAAGAGTTCAGATGACCCCGTTTGGGTGTCAAGGATAAGGGACAGGGCGGGAGAGGGTGGACACTGTATCTGCCAAAACCTGGTGAGAATTAAGAGGGGCTTAGCTGATACGAGGAAAATCCCATTTCGGAAGTGTCACGCAATCCCGGCTTCCGCTATGGTGTCGGGATCCAGGGCCTCACTGTACAAAGTCGCCTCTTCCAAAGGGATGGCGGCCGAAGGACAGAACAGACGACGGTGTCTGTACACTCCCCAGACGGGGTAAAGCGGACCCGCACACCTACACTTAACCCTGCCGCACCTGGCCGAAACTACACAGAAGGCACAGTGTATGCTTTTTATAGGGCATTGGGCGCCCTCACCCTGAGGACTTCTGATTGGCTTTAGGGCAGATCTATCACTCGTCTTCTAGGTTAGAGGTGGGGGGAAGGTCAACCGCGACCAATGAGGAAACACCCCTCACCTAAGCCCCTCCCAACCTCGCTTCCTGTTGCTGTCCATCAGCCACCCCGTGGGCGGGACTTTACCTCCCGCCAGTTGGCTGGAGAACGCGTCTTTCATTTCTCAGTAGGTTTCCGGTTGGTGCCTGATGCCGTCCGTCAGGGAGAGTTCATAGTCTTATTGGCCAAGTGAACGTCGCTCTAGATACCTCTTCTTGATTGGTTAGTAGTGCTGTCGGTCCCCAATGTACCGGATGCTTATTGGTAGGTGCTGCCGTCGCTCGGGCGGTGGCGGGCTCCGGGATTGGCGGGCGCTAGGCGGGCGGTGTCAGGCTCTCGGTGGCGGCGGAGGCGGCGGAGGCCAGGGAGGAAGATGTCGTAATGAGCGGTGGGTCCTGTCCTTTGCCGGCGGGGTCTTGCCGACCCTCAAGGGTCGGGAAGACTGGCAGAGGCCACAGGGAGGGGAAGCCGGATCCGAGGGCTCCCCCCTGGATCTGGACCGGGCGCCGGGGCCCGGTCGCGGGAGGGGCGGGGGAGGGAGGATTCCCGCCCGGAGGAGGAGCGCGGCTGGCCGGCCGGGCGGAGGCACCCGGAAGGGGGCGTTCGACTCCCCGCCCCCTCGGAGCCCGCGGGGCGGGAGAGAGGCGCTTCCGGGGGCTGGTGTCAGTACGTGGGTACCGGGCGCGGGCCCCGGTTGGGTCGCTTCCGTGCCGCTGTCCCCGGGGACAGCTCCTGGAGTGGCCTCGAGCGGGCGCCCGACACTGCGGACTCGCCTTGATCTGGGGGCCCCAGCAGCTACCAGGGTCCCGGGGAGTGCAGCGAGGGTCGAGGGAATGCGGGAAATTTCGAAGGGCCAACTGGACGGGCATGCCTAGGCGTGGACTCCGGCCTGCTTACCACCGCTTCCCAGTTGCTAGCCCGGGTCAAGGCAGGAAGACTTGCCCGGGGCGAGTAGCTCTGGGCCTGGGTCTGCATAGTGGGCGAAAATTTCCCGTCTACAAGTTTGTACTTGCTTCGTGAATCTCCCGCTAGGTATCTGCAAGTTCTTAGAATTCTGAGAAATTTGAGAGCTTGTTCACAGAGCTGGCGGTCTCTAATATCCCTCGGGGAGACCATTGAAATCCCAAAGCCCAGAGCGACCTGAAAGGGTGGCTTCAGAAATAAAATAGACGGTTTTTTTCTCCACCTGGCTTTTGCTGACTTCATGGTTTTCAGCCTCCTATCTTTGCATCTTGGTTTGTTTCCTTTCTAGTTTTTTTTTTTTTTTTAATTCTTTAAAATAAATTACTTATTTATATATTAGGCACAGGGTCTCACTATGGTTAGACCCTGCTCAGACTTGTAGTGATCCTCTTTGTTTTCAGCCTCCCCATTCTTGAGGTTACAGGCCACAGCCGTGGGCCACCATGGTTTTGGTGAGGCACTGGCACACTAGGGATTGAACCTAGGTTGTTGTGCTTGCCAGGCAGGAGCTTAGACTGCTGAGCTATCTCTTTGGCCCTAGTTTTAGTTTAAAAGAAGTATGCCTTCTCTGGGCAGCTGAGAAACCTGTCCTTACTGCATTACTTGGTCTTGGTTTCAGTATCTTGCCATGTGTACTTTTTTTTGAGACAGGGTCTGGTTGCAAATTTCATGCTGGCCTAGAACTCACTGTGTAATCCAGGTGATCTTCCTGCCTCAGCCTCTGAGTGCTGGTATCACAGGCTTGCACTACTACACCCAGTTTGTTTTGTTTTCTGTTAATGTATTTGGTACTGGGTCTCACTATGCAGCTTGGATTCCCCAGCGCTGAGATTACAGGCATGCACCATCACATCTGATCAGTAAGCTGGTTCATTGTGCCGTGGGGCAGGGCATGGCATGGCACATGGTATGGAGACCCTGTGGTCTCTGCACTTGTTAGTCTGCTGAACTATCATGCGGGCTCTTAAATTGGTATTTTATTCTTTTTTTGTGTGTGTGTGTGGGGGGGGACTAGGGCTTGAACTCACGACCTAGCACTTGCCAGGCAGGCACTTTGTGCCACAGAGCTATCTCCCTGGCCCCCTTAAATTGATTTTTTTTTTTTCTTTTTGAGACAGGGTCTCGCTATGCAGTTGAGGCTGACTTTGAGCTCACTTTTGTAGTTCGAGGCTGGTCTTGAACTCGCACCAATCCTCCTGCCTCAGCCTCCCGAGTGCTGGGATTACAGGCGTGAGCCACCACGCCCGGCTTTAAATTGATATTTTGATAAGATTTTTAGGACTAAAAAGTTGAGTCTGTTGGGCTTCGGAGGGAACGATAGGGTCCAGACCACAGTCAGAATTTTGATTCCAAACACAAAGAAGTGTGTTGTCTGTGATCTCAAATGTAACTGCAGTGCCTTGCTTTATGGGAAAATTTTCGAACAGTGAGCACTGGGTCTGTCAGCGAGCCCGTCCTTTGGGCTGCTGGTCTCTCTCTATTCAGTGGCTTCCTTATAGGCACAAATAACCTGTTGGAAATAAATTCTCATAGGCCAGGACCTTGGCAAGTTCTATCATTCTTCCTATTTGTTGTGCAGAGCCCTGACCTCTTGTTGAAAATTAAACAACAGGGAAGGGAAAGCCTGTCTGACATAATGCGGTCCCTCAGCTGAGTAGCTTCGGACTCCCACCCAGCTGAGGAGGCGCACAGAGATTCTGCAGAATTGGATCTGCCTCTGCGTGTGTTTCTGGAGGGAACGTTGGCAGCTCTGTGGGCAGCATGTGGATTGGCCTCTCTTTCTCTGACTCGATTAATTTGGTCCCCTGGAGGCCTGTCTGGGAGATGAGAAGACAAAGGAGGCCTTGAACTTAATGCCTCAGGTGGTTAACCTTTTGGAGAAGTTCTAGGGCCCCTGTCCTTCACTAGTAGTATGTGGCAGTTCTTTATTGCTTAACCAGGGCCCTTATGACATTTTCAGCTTCTTGTTTTGTTTTTGTTTCATGAGATAGAGTCTCAGTGAGTACAGTTCAGGCCTCCCTTGGACTCACTGCAGAGTCCAGCCCAGCCTCAGACTGCTCCGGCTCAGTTCCCTGGGTGCTGGCATTGCGGGCAGGCACCACCATGCCCCGCTTTTAGGATAACATTTTAAAACTTACTGCAGCCAGTAGACCTTTGTGTTGAGTTGGTTCAGCAGTCTTCTAGACCTAGCCCACTCCTGTTTCTATGCTGGCAGTGTGGAGCATTCTGTATCCCTCCCTCTTCTCCAGACACATAAATCAGAAACCCTTGAGCCGGGCGTAGTGGTGCACCCCTATAATCTCAGCACTTGGGAGGCTGAGGCAGGAGGATCAATGTGAGTTCGAGACCAGCCTGGGCTACAAAAGTGAGCTCAAGGCCAGCTTGAACTGCATAGCAAGATCCTGTCTCAAAAAGACATTAAAAAAAAAAAAAAAAGAAGAAGCCCTGCTTCCAGGGCTGGGGAGATAGCTCAGTAGAATAAGTGCTTGCCTGGCAAATGCAAGGACCTGAGTTCAATCCCCAGTTCCACACACACACAAAAAAAAAAAAAAAAAAAAAAAAAGAAGCCCTGCTTCCAGACATTGAAAAATGTAGGAATTGTTTTGAGACAGCCACAGAATGACAAAGACAGAGATGGTGCTTTATTTTTTATTTTTTTGTTTTTGTTTCAGAACTTTTATTTGTTTATCCACTCATTTTTATGGCCAGCTCAGCCCGCCCCGAGGGCAGGGCAGGCGCAGCATGTGGTGCCGGGGATTGAACCGAGGTCTCTGAAGCCGCCCAAGCTTTCCCAAGCAAGCGCTTTAGACCACTGAGCCATCCCGCCGGCCCCAGAGATGGTGCTTTAAAGGTCAGGTGGCGCATTGGAAAGCTTAGGGAGGCAGAGGTCATCTTTTGTTTCATAGGATCACAGGCTCCCTACAGGCTCCCTTTTTTTCCCTTTTTTTTTTTTTTTTTTTTTTGGTCTGTTTGAGAAAGGGTCTTGTTATGTTGTTATGCAGTTCAGGCTGGCCTTGAACTCTGCAGGGGTCCTCTCACCCCAGCCACACTGGGCTTGGGTGGGAAACCTCCTATGCAGGCTCTTAGTAAAATCTCTTTGGAGAAGGACTCATCCTTTCTTGGGGCTTATGGTGTACAGCATCTGAAGTGTCCACTCTGGGGACTGAGTACATTGTGCCCTTTTTTCTAGCGCTCTGTACACCAGGGCTGCTCTCTACAGGGCGGCTCTAGTCAGCGATACTGGGCTCAGAGGGTGAACTCTGGAACACACATGTTGGTTTTCTCTTTGCTTCTATGTCTGATTGTAGCCAAAAAACTGAGAAACGGTTCCGCTTTGCTTTTGTTTTGCAACACCTTGTGGGATTCTAGCCCCACTGTAGGAGCAGAAAAAACCTGTTTTTCTTATTTCATCAGTCCAGGACTAGATCTCTGCTTCTGAAATAAAGTTGAAAGCTTCTCTTATATTGCTCATCGTTACCAGCAGTCCTAGTTTTTGTGTTTTTCATTACTGGGAATTGCACACAGGGCCTTTGGACAGAGCAACATCCCCAGCAGTTTATTTCTGGTTGGGGGGAGGGGTGCGAGATATGGTTTTGCTGTGTAGCCCAGGCTGGCCTTGAACTTGGCAAATGACCTCCTGTGTCCTGAGATTAACAATGTGTGCATCACTACACCGGACCATCAGCTCTTCTTTTATTTGTTTTTATTTATTTTTGTGGGACCAGGGTTCAAACTCACGACCTTGCACTTGCCAGGCAGGCACTTGTGCCACGGAGCTATCTCTCCAGCTCCACTTCCAGCCCCTTTAAAAAAAACAAACAAACAAACAAAAAAAAAACCCCTTTTACTAACACGTATTATTTTTTAGTTTGAAACAGGGTCTTGCCAGGTTGCTGGGGCAGAGCTTGAACTTTTGGTCCTCCTGCCTTAGCCTCCTAGAGTCCTGCGACCATAGGCATGTGCCAGCCTATCTGGCCTGACCCAGATTTTTGGGGCGCTCACTCTAGTGTTCTTTTTATTTAGTTTTAGTTTTTTTTTTTTTTGTCTTTTTGAGACAGGGTCTCGCTATGCAGTTGAGGCTGGTCCTGAGCTCACTTTTGTAGCCCAGGCTGGTCTCGAACTCGCACCAATCCTCCTGCCTCAGCCTCCCGAGTGCTGGGATTACAGGCGTGAGCCACCACGTCCGGCTTTTAGTTTTAGTTTGTTAGCACATATGTGTAGTCTGTGCTGCTTATCTTTCTTGTGGGAAGTTGAGCACCGACATAACATCAGTCCTTTTGCCCACCGCCTTTCCCTTGTCCTCCTCCCAGGCGATCCCTTCAGTGCGGAGCCGCATCCCAGCCCCGCCCTGCCCGCAGGTGTTCGGGAACAGCTTTCTCCTAGGACCCTGGGTGGAGAGGTCTCCCTTTCCCGTCAGCAAGAGTTGGAGCAGGGTGCGCCCAGGAGCAGAGTGAAACCATAAACCCTGCAGACTCCTGGGAGCTGGAGAGGTTGCCCCAGGAGATCACTAGCTGGCCCGGGCTGGGTGGTTCTGGGTGACGGATTGTGAAATGCGAACTGACCCAGGTGCCAGCTGGGCGTTGGCAGGGCAGTGTGGGGAGCTCAGAGGCTATGTTGCAGGGGTCCTGGCGCCGCTCCTCAGAGTGGGCCTTGGGAATGGCAGAGCATTTGTCAGCTGCCACGGTGTGGAGCAAGGCTGGGGTCACCCAGGCATCCAGGCAGGCGTGGGCCGCGCCTTGGGCTCCTTCACCCAGTGCTCACTTCCTGAGCGGCCTGTTCTCTGCTTGTACCGCTAATGCGGAAGCTTAGTGGGGCAATCTGCTTGGTGCCACGTATCCTGAGTTAGCAGCTTGGCCCAGCATGGTGACTTGGTTTGTTAGCTGGCCTTTTTGTCTTTTTGAGATAGGGTCTCACTATGTAGTCCTAGGTCAGGTGTCCCCCAGCTGGGATTACAGGCGTGGCCACCACACCGGGCTGTTAGGAGGCCTTTTGTCTTGGCCTTGGGGTGTGGTGGCTTGGGTGGAGCCAGCAGGTAGGGCCTTTGCCAGTTGTGGATGTTGTTGTCCTGAGGCTGCTACTTTAGGATCGCCACCACTGGTGCTCGTGGTCAAATTGCAGCGTGAACAGAGATAGTGGGTGCGTGTGTGTGTGTGTGTGTGTGTGTGTGTGTGTGTGTGTGCGCGTGTGCATGTGTGCGTGTGCATGTGCATGTGTGTGCGTGCGTGTGTGCATGTGTCTGTGTCTCTCTCCTCCCTCTCTCTGTCTGTGATCACTGCAAAATATTTCAGCTCCACTGGTGTCCAATTGGAAATCTTAGATCAACCTAGAAAAACTACTAGGACTAAGCCGGGCGTGGTGGTGCACTCCTGTAATCCCAGCACTTGGGAGGCTGAAGCAGGAGGATTGGTGCAAGTTCGAGACCAGCCTGGGCTACAAGAGTGAGCTCAAGGTCAGCCTGAACTGCACAGCGAGACCCTGTCTCAAAAAGACAAAAAAACCTACTAGGACTTGTCCCAGTTCACAGAAGCGTCCTTGGGACCCAGGATCCACCAGCAGACACACGCTTGTGGCATGAGGCCCAGTGTGCATGTCCAGCAGAGGCGGCGGCAGCACGCTTTGCATAATGAGATTTCAAGGGGAAAACTGGATCCACTGGCATTTGCTTTTTCCTTTCCTGTTCACTAAGATGCAACATTGAGGCCTAATGTTCTTTTACCTAAAAAAAAAAGCTGAGCTACTTCCTGGGACCCCTGGGCAACATGTTCTCACCCATGCTGTCCCTTCTGGTAGCACACAATGAGTCCAGGCAGGATGCAGATGGCAAGGTCATCCCCCTGGGGAGAGGAATTCTGGGTGGAGACTGAGGTGGAGGGGCCTTTGTGGTCTTCATCATGGTGGTTGGTCTACTGTGGGTGTGGTGAGAGGTGTGTTGACATGTGTGGCCTGAAGGGGCTCAGACCTGCCAGGGTCCTACTTGAGAGCTGGGGAGAGACCTCCAGGGCCACCAGTTGTCCCCTCAGGGATAGGACCAGGTGAGCTGGAGCCTGGCCTGTGGAGTGGATCCTCGTGCCAGCCAGTGGAGTAGGTCAGCAGGTTTTCTCCTGCCCTTCTTAAGCTCTTGTTTCCTTTCTGCGCCTCTGCATTCCTGCAGGATTGGTTAATGCATCACTTTATTCAACAAAACTATTTTGTGTGTGTACGATATTGGGGCTTGACCTGGGGACTTTGCACTTGCAAGGCAGGCACTTATGCCACTGAGCTATATCTCCCCAGCCCTCAACAAAGCAATTTTTTTTTTTAACAAAGCTATATTAAGCACCAAACATGAATGCAGTATTTTGTGGCCCTTGGGGCCCATCTGTAAGAAGTGCTTACCTTACCCTTGGGAGTGCCTGTTCTCAATGGGGAAACAAAGCTGATAGGTATTTGTTAGAAAGTTAGAAGCTTCAGCCAGGCGTGGTGGTGCACGCCTGTAATCCCAGCACTTGGGAGGCTGAGGCAGGAGGATCAGTGCGAGTTCAAGACCAGCCCGGGCTACAAAAGTGAGTTCAAGGCCTGCCTGAACTGAATAGCGAGACCCTGTCTCAAAAAGACAAAAAAAAAAAAAGAGCAAAAAGTAATGAAATAAAATGAATGGAGGAACAAAATATTGAAACACTGGCTTTTAAAATAATCTAAGACAGCACTCAGGCCGAGGCAGGAGGATCGGTGCAAGTTCGAGACTTAACTGGGCTACAAAAGTGAGCTCAAGGCCAGCCTAAACTGCATAGTAAGACCCTGTCTCAAAAAGACAGAAAAGAGGGGCCTGGCAGGATGGCTCAGTGGTCTAAAGCGCCTGCTTGGGAAAGCTTGAGTGGCTTCAGGGACCGCGGTTCGATCCCCGGCACCACATGCTGCGCCAACCCTGCCCTCGGGGCGGGCTGAGCCGGCCATAGAAATGGGTGAATAAACAAAGGTTCTAAAACAAGAAAAAAAAATAAATAAATAAAATTAAAAATTTTAAAAAAAGAAATAAAAAAAAAGACAAGAAAGAAAGAAAGAAAGAAGCTTTATGGTAAAGACTGGTACACGTCTGTAATCCAGGACAGCAGGAGGACCACAGCAAGTGGCAGGCCAGCTTGGGCTATGCAGTGAAGTTAGCGAACCCAGGTGGAGTGAGGCAGTGCTTACACTGCCCACGTGAGCTGGGGATACCCCAGTAGCCAGAGTTGGGCACACTTAGTGGGCACAAAGCGCTGGACGGCTCCTGGGGTCTTGTAGAATACTGTGCTGGAAAAGAGGACATGCACTGGCCATGTGGGTGGGGTCGGCCCCCGGGAGCCAGAGGTCGTGTTGGAGGAGCAGAGGAGAAGCGCATCTTAGCTCCAAGGACATTTTTCCTTTTGGTGAAATTGCAGATGCACAGGAAGGCAGTGGGCTGAGTCACCCGGAGGGCGAGTGTAATGAAGACCAGAGGGGAAGGACACCCGGCAGGCAGAGAAGAACATCCCCATTTTTCCTTTTTCTTTTTGTTGGACCAGGGTTCAAACTCATGACCTTGTACTTGCCAGGCAGGTACTTGTGCCATGGAGCTATCTCCCCAGCCCCTCTCTTTGTTGTTTTTGGAATAGGGTCTTGTTTTGTAGTCTGGGTCCGCCTTTAGCTCAAGCTGGCCTCAAACTCATGGGGATCCTCCTGCCTCATCCTCCTGGGTGCTGGGGTGTAAACATGAACCCCCACGCCCAGCCACCTGGGGCCCCTAGTTGTCCCTGGCCTCTTCGGTGGCGGCCGTGATTGCTGGAGGTCTGTGCAGTCCTGAGTCTTTCACAACCCCCTTGTTCCCTCTGTGCAGGCTGATTTGTTAGCCCATGTTCGGCTTATCACGAGCACAACTTTGTTCTCAGACCAGCCATGGCTTGCTCCTCCGCCGCTCTTCCAGTCCTCTGTTCTTCCTGGCCAGGCGACTGGGAAAGCCTGGCCGTAGAAACTGCTGCGTTGGCTTCTGGCCGCCTGGGCTGACCAAAATAGCCACAGAAGAGCTGTTTGAGTGTTGAGTCCTCTGTGGAAATACCGTGCGGGGCCTCAGCCAAGAGGTAGGAGCCCAGAGGCCTGGGTGTGGGCCAGGCAAGTTCCTTCCAGCTCCCAGGGGGGAGAGCTTCCAAAGCCTGCTGCTATACGCTGGAGGTCCCTTTGCTCTCATTTCCTCAGAGATTTTTCCAGGAGCAGCCGGTGGTGTTCTGCATTAGAGGTATAAGCCCGAGGCAAAGCACCTGCCAGCATGTGTCCACCCTAGGTTCAGTCCTGGGCCCCAGGAAACAAAAAGCTAGTCCGGCCCTGGCAGTGCAGGCCTGGAACTTCAGCCGCTCAGGAGGCTGAGGCAGGAGGGTCACAGTTTCAAGCCAGTTTCAGCAACTTATCAAGACCCTTTCTCAGAAGTAAGAAGGACTGCAGCACTGCACCCCCAGGTTCATTCCCCCAACAAGGAAGAAAAGTTTTTCCTTGGGGTGCCCGCTCTCTCCCATCTGATGGGCAGCACAGCGAGGCCCCAGATGTGACCCTGGGAAAGCGAGGTCCCCAGCTCCAGGCATGGGGTCATCAGAGGCTTTAGGACACAAGTAAGGAGCAGAGTGGAGGAGATGGGAGGGAGCCCAGGGCCCCGTCTCTGTGGGCAGTGAGGGACGCCAGCAGGGCGGGCAGAGACCAGTCTGGCTTCCTGGTTTAGTGGAGGAGCATCTAGAAGCCCGACCTAATCCAGAGCCAGGCGGGGCTGATGGAGTTACATTTTCAAGAGATTATTCCCTCCAGATTTGGAGAGGCCGCAGGTCTGCGGAGGAAGGGTGGGGCGGTGGCCCCTGCCGTGAGCAGTGAGCAGGGAGCAATAGCTCCCTTGTGAACTACTCCGTGCAGGCAGATGCGGCCGCCAGGGGGCGTAGTACGTGCTCAAGACTCCGTTCCGGGGAATTGAATGAGTGGCGAGGATCACCGAAGGTTCTAACTTGTGGGGCCCAGAAAGTCCTCCAAGGTGTGACGGGCCTGTGGGCAGCGGACAGCCTGAGACCCGAGGGTGAAGGCAAAATTGCGCAGGGGTGCTGGGGCGAGGGACGGGCGCAGTGGTAAAGGCTCTTCCACCCTGAGACGGATCCCGGTTCAGTGGAGGGGAGGGGGCGGGGCGGGCCCAGCAGAGAGGCCTGGGTCTGACACAGCGGGGTCCAGGCCGAGGAAGCCTAGTCCACCGAGGACAGAGGTGAGCGAACCCCAGGGAGTTGGCGGCGGGAGGCAGTGCTGAGGGGCTCTCAGCCCTAACCAGAGACTGTACCGGGAACTGGCGAGCCCCTGGTGCAGGGTCCTGACCTCGCTCTGCAAGGGGAAGAGCAAGGGGGACCCAGGGAGCGGTCGCCCCTGGGCAGAGGCTGTGCTGAGTGGGGACAGAACCTCGGGCTCCCACTGCGTTTGCCCGTGTGGGACTGAGCTGCCTTCCAGTGTGGGGAAAGGAAACTGAGGTGTGGGCCCAAGGGTCACCTGGCATCGCTGGGGCTGCGGCGATGCCCATGTTGTGGTAAATACACCTCAGATGGCAGAAGCAGCGACGCAGTTCTTTGGGAATGTGCACCACCCGTACACAGCAGGGCAGCCGGGCAGCAGGGTTTCATAGGCCGCCTCAGTTGCCACCAACACAGTTCTGCCTATCAAAACGGTGGGAGTGGTCAGCACGGTCTTAGAGCCATGCCTCTCGGCCTATGCAGGCCTCAGACCAGGAGGGAGGGGTGTACACTGCCGGTGCTTACCAGCTCGACACTCCTAGACCTACTCAGTCCTCTCCCCTTTTGTGGTGAAGCCCAGGCAGGGAGGCACTGTATCGCTGCAAGCACTCAGGCTGCAGAGCTCGGAGTGGCATGAGTAGTCAGTCACAGACACAAGTTTGAGACCCAGAAGGGATGTTTCAGGAGCAGGCTGGGAAGGAAAGTGAAGCCAGCCTGCGGACATGTGGCCACCTGGGTAGTATGTACTGTAGCTTCTCAGCTCTAGCCCAGGAGGCCAGGGTGCCCAGGGTGCCTCTCACAGCAGGGGCCACGGGAGGTGC
Organism: Myocastor coypus; assembly: GCA_004027025.1. NCBI lineage: Eukaryota > Metazoa > Chordata > Mammalia > Rodentia > Myocastoridae > Myocastor > Myocastor coypus. The sequence continues at coordinate 12,495 of PVJA010047537.1, forward strand.
TCTTTATTTGTGCTCTGTCCTGGTTGCTAGTGAACAATGTCTCTGTCCAAGGCAGGGCTGCTAATCAATTTTAGCAAGGTGAACTTGAGCTGGGAGCATCCTGGGTGCACCCCAGCCCTGCCAAAGAGGTGTGCCCTTGTGCTTTCATCCATAGTGAAACCTGGAAAGTAGAAATAAATGCCTTTTTCTTTTTGTATTGCTGGACTTTGAACCTGAGACTGTTAGGTCCGGGAGACGTCGGGAGAAGGATGAGCCAAGAGTCGGTGCCTCAAAGTGTTACAGAGCTCTTTTATTGAATAAACTGTGTCGGCACAGGGCCACCCCCTAGAAGAGTGACCCCGAGCGGCTGTGTGAGCGGGTTTTTATAGGGTGCTTATGCTAATGAGGGATTCAGCAAGCATCTTTTACAGAAGCCAATAGCGTAGGTTAGTCGGGGGCTCTTTACAGTGATTGGGTATCAGGTTTAGGTTATAGTCCAATGGGAATGGTTCTGGTAACATTTGGGCAGCTAATGGGAGCACATTGACCCCCCTGGCCCGAGGGAAGTTTCGACACCCAGGTGACTTTCGGGGTAATAGAAACCTAAGTTACAGATAACAGAAGGGTGGTATCGAGATGGGTCAGCCCTTACATTTCCCCCTCCACTGGTAACTAGTTTTTAATCTTAAAAACCGGTTTCCTCCGTGGGTAGGGGGTTATATTGGTTTTGTTGTCTGATGATCATAAGTTTGATGGAGGCCAGCTGTTCTCTCCCATATGTGATAATCTTGTTTAGGACACATGGTCCAATGGTGAGGGCTAGTAGCAGAATTATGAGGGGCCCAGCGAGAGCAGAGAGTAGGGTAGTTAGCCAGGGAGATTGGGAGAACCAAGACTCGAAAAGCCCTTTATTACTTTGGAGCTCCTTTTCCCGTTGTTGGATTCGTTCCCTAAGCTTAGACATGGAATCCTTGACCACTCCTGTGTGATCAGCATAGAAGAAACATTGTTCTTTTAGGGCAGCCGTTCCTGTAGCAGCACCAGCAGTAGCCAAGGCTCCCATTACTACAGCCAAAGTTACCGAGATAGGTTCCCTCCTTACTCAAGCTCCATCCGGTGGGGTCAGTTCCAAAGTCTGATGGATGAATATCCGAGGGAGAACAGTAACTAGTACACAGTAATCAGAAGAGGAACTAAAGACCCGTGTTGGAAGGCAAGGAGAGAGCCCTTTGTTGCAAGCCAACATGGTTCTGTTCGGTGGTATGAGGTATTTGTCGGGAACCAAGGAGGAAGTATTGCGGTAGTCACATAAGTGTAGTAAGCCAGGGGGGTATGTTACCTAGGCAGAGCCCCTTTTCCAGAGACCTGAGTGAGTGTGATGTTGTGGTTCAATTCCCAAATGCAGTCAGAAGCAGAAGAGGAGCTTGTGAGGTTAGCATTTTGAGCTATGCCCTCATAATAAGGAGGGGCGGCTGAGAGACAGAGCCAGCATGATTGGGTGAGGTTAGAATCGGAGGCATTTAAGGCTGCGAAGGCCCCTAGAACCAAGTCATATAGGTTGTTAGCTGTGTCTAGGAGTGATGGAGGAGTTGGGGGAAAAGGAGGGGTAGGATAGCCAGTGGAGTCTGTGACTGGGGGCAGAGTTGAGGTGGTCCGAAGGGAGGGTAAAGGGGGAATCAAGACTGAGTTGGGTCCTATTCCCACACGTTTATCTGAAGGGTTTTCCTTTTTTTTTAAAAAAATCAGAAAAAGGCCTCCCGGATCAGTCTCAGTCCTACTCTTCCAAAATCTAATGCCTCAAGTTTTTCCCAACAGCCATCTACTATCGGTAGGAGTGGTGACATTTATGAAGATCCCCTTACATGCTATGAAAGTGGTAACTCTAGGCCTAGACGATGTACATCTCCAGGGATAGACTTTGCACCTGCCCCCCACTCCCGTAGGTGGCATACACCCCCAAGGATAGAGGCTGATCCGGATATCCGGGTCTGGTCTTTCTACAGTCCAATGGGTAGCTATCGTCTCGCAACCCCAATAAGCGCAGTAGTGCTGGTTAGGACTATTGCAGTATTCTTTACCGGGGTTCGAGGCCGGACACATGTAAATAGGATGTGGACAA